>JBCFXI010001625.1:0-45956 GCA_038496175.1 Ampulex compressa | reverse complement strand
CATATTTAATTGTATTATTTATAGAAACGTGTAAATACAATATTACGGACCCTAATATAACTTATTGCGAGTCCAAGAAGGTGAGAAAAGAACGAAATGTCTTTTAAAATTGAAAAAATGCCCTTCAAGAAACTTTTGCATCAGAATTATTACAGATAATGATTTCGTTATATTTATCGATTAAAAAGATTAAATCAAGTAATTGTGCAAGGACTGATTATTAATTGTTACTTTTCAGAGCTATAATGCACTTTTTCAGAGTTGTAAATTGGTTTTTTTTAAGGTTATGGCACGGTTTTTGACTGAACTACAATTTATTTTACATTGGAACAATTAGTCAATCAATTAATATTACGAAATCGTTATATGTAATGGTTCTGATAAAAAGTTTCTTCTTAAAGGACATTTTTTCAATTTAAAAAGGTAATTCGTTTTTTTCTCACCTTCTTGGACTAGCAATAAGTTATATTAGGCTCTGCAATATTGCATTTGCACGTTTCTATGAATAATACAATTAAATGTGTCATTGTGTATTGTAACAACCATAATTATACATTCCTACACAATTTGTAAGTAGCGCGCGTGTCGATCGCAGAGTCTATAAATCTCGACCAATTGGCCCCAGCCGCCTGACACTGCCATGGTCGCATTCCAGCTTCTCCTTGCCCCCTTGCAGGGGTCGCGGAACGAATTATTGATTCGGTCTATCCAAGGAAACAACCGCCGTCGAGCTGTGACCTCAGCGTTGCATGCGCATGAAGTCTCTTGCGTGGGAGAAAATCCCACGTCCTGACATCACTGCCTACAGCACCCTTCATAAGTTGTGACGTCAGTTCTCCCGAGCTTCTTAAATTTTCCATACGAGGCCCGCAAAGTCAACTCGGAGTTTGCTCCTCACTCCTGCGGACTCTTAACATTGCTATACCATAATGCCAGCACACTTCTAAGTAGCGCACGTAACTTGATGGAGATATCCTTGTAAATACGCCTGGCAGTCAACGTGTTACTATAAACTTATTTTATTTTTCTATCATTAAGTCCATGCTGATTTTAACACTTTATATTTTTCACATGTAATATTTTTCGTTACTACAATTAATTTTGTATAACATTTAACCGACCAATATTAAACTCAAAATACTAGTTATTAATGAGTTTACAATTTTTTATTATTCCTTTTCTTTATACATATCCTTTTAATTTTTTTAACGTACGTTCTGTTTTTACAAAATTATAGCAAGTAAAATTCGAGAATTATAGGGAAAAAAATCTTTTCACTGAAAATTATTCGATACAATTTGCTTTAATATGTGCGTCAAATTTTCTACGACCATATATTTATATATACGGTAATGTCCGCTTGGGCGTTCTCCACTCGCGGATCTGCTCGGCAAATTCTATCGAGGCATAGAAGCACGACTGGGATTGCTCAAACTTACGTTTTGTTGGCACCGTCGGAGGATAACGTCGCAAAGGAGAGCGCGAAATATCGAGTGTGAATGAGATACGTTGAGAGCGAGAGAGGCGTTACAAGAACGAGTGAGATACATTAAGTGTGAGAAAGACGCATCGAAAATGAAAGAGACTGTAAGAGCGGGCGAGATACATTGAGATGCCGACGCGCTGATCATGCTACAGCATTATTCGGCTAGCGCGGGCTTGTTCTCCAAAGCTTCTTGATTTCTCCACTTGAGGTTTCCAAAGTCAACTCGGAGTTTGCTAGTGAATCCCACGCACCCTTATGATCTAGCATGTACCAAAAGTCATTTCTATGTATCTTTTATAGGTTGTGCCACCACTAACAGTTGGTTAAACAAAAATAATAAACGCTAAAATGCAGATTGGATGCTTTTAGATCAGTGTACGAGAGTGCGATTCGAGAAAATCTCGTGATCATCCTGCATTATGGATAAATTGGCTCAACAGATGATCACCGCCGATCCCATAGAATTTTCTAAACATGTCGACGATTTCCTCAATTGCGTATGTAATTTACATCCATTTGGCATGCGATGGTGTTGTATTGTGTTTACGACGTTTTGGGGGTTAAGTTACCCACAGGCATAAAGTATAATCCTTTAGAATTCCTTTTCATTACTTTTTATTTTGTTGCCCAACAAACATTATTTGTTAGTTACGTATGAGAAGCTTTTTCCGCACAGTACAGCTATAACCCTTTAGCTAACAAATCGTCACTATAGTACCTTTCCCATAATGGACGGTTTAGAACCAAAATTTGCAGTAATGTTAATTTGTTTGTCCTCGACGTTTATATCATTTATATGACGTGCAAGCGCCTTTTTGTAAACCTTGATTAGTTGTTTTTTTTTTTTTTTTTTTTAATTTGGAGGTATATAAAAATATGAGTTGTACAACTGTAACTTTAAAATAGCTTTGTGTTAAGAATATATCAGACACTGATCACAATAATAACATTAATTACATGCAGTCTATAGTAGAGCGATATATATATATATATATATACATATATATAGTTAGACAGCTCTGTCTTTTGTTTTGTCATTTTTTAAGTAGGTCCAAGTTTGTGATAGTAATTCACAATGTTATACACAATAGAAAACAGTATAATTTTTAAATTTAACAGTTTGGGAAACAAAGCACCTTTCCGGATTTAGATAAGAAGGATTTGAGGGAAAAGGTATGGGCAACCCTTTTCTATCATTTGAAGCATGAGATGGACAACTCGCTCCGATTACGCTATTTGGCCGTCTTGACAGTACTCAGGTGATCCTATTGTAGTTTGCATAAGTAAATACATATAATACTACCTCTACTCTTCCTTCCATTTGCAAATAATCGTGCAACGTGTGCAAAATCTAAAATTTATCAAAACATTGGCAAAGTCGGGAGAGGAAAGAGCTGGATGAGCTGTTGACTATGGAATACATGGAAACCGTCTTGAAGTGTGCCAATCTTTTAGCAGTGCAGAATCTATCACAGAACGAGAGCAACGGTAACGTTAATTGAAGATTTAACTCAACACTAAGTGAACAGGACTCATAACAATTTTGCAGTTACACGTGGAGCTCTGAGTCTGCTCAGCAATTTGTTATACAACAGTGGCAAAGCTCGTCGACTAATGCTCGACACACATTGCTTGTCTGCATTAGTAGCATGCGTTGACCCTAACAAGAAAACCATGAATTTCTCAGTCCAATATTCCAACTTAATAATCTTATTTCTGATCACCGCCTATGAAGTCCCTGTCAGGAGAATACTTAAAGTGGAGCATAAGCTTGACACATATCTCATGAAAATTCTGGAAGATTATTGCACGACAGATGTAAATGAAGAGCTTGTGTCGGAGGTGGGTATTAAAAATATAATGTATTTTTTTCTTTTTGCTCATAGATGTAACATCTAATGTGGGTGATAACTCTAAGCACAATCTCCAGGTGAATGGGGATTATTTGTTAAATGAAAATTGGAACTAAACTATTGTTCAAGTAGTATATTTAGGCTTCAATGTGAGCAGTTTTCCAGCTATATTATTTGATCTTTAGTCGGAATAAACATGTTTGTATGATATCAACGTTATGAAGAATTTTCCTGTAAATATATTACACATACTTTATAAATGAAAATAAATAAATACTAGAGCAATAATCCACATTAGTCGCTAATGGATATTAAGGACGTTTGTTCGGAATAACGATCTTTTCTTAAGCAAACCTATTTTTATATTGCTTTCACGAATGGTATGTCCAAAAGTCTGGAGTAGAGTTAGTCTGCCAGATTTTGAAGGTTCTGTTTAATCTATACATTCATGTGGACGAGACTGAGGAACGAGAGAAGAGGATATGTTTGGTAGGGATCTTACGAAGATTGCTGACAAAGAAACCAGCTGATAAGGCCACAGAGCTATATAGGTAACATAGATCCTTATGAGGAAAAGCACCGTTGAGTGATGAAAAGATGTCAGTCTGAGAGTAATGTAAAGTTCCCTTTAATTGCTCTGATGGGACATACATACCCAAACATAGCACATTTTAAGTATTTATCCATCTGCATTTATAAAAATAAAACCAATATGACTGCCGTCTTCTCATGGCCCAACATGGTCATTCAACCATGAGACTGATCAAGCAGCCCTTTCAGTAATGTAGTAAACCTGCTAACCGTAATACCGGAGGACTGCTACTCTGCCTTCATACCCACTGCAGATGGACTGGCATGTTACCGTAATGTCGACATATCAGCTGTCTCCACACTACTTGAGTTCCTCAAGGAGAAACTGCAATGCACGGCAGACCTTCTGGAAAACGTTACTCCGATTCTTACCGTTCTCATAAAGCTCGTAAATGCGGAAAAACTTGCGCGTAAATTCGTACGACAACAGGTAAAATCTGGCTGATAGGGAGAGGCCAGACACTGCAACCAAATGATTTTAAGCCTCTAGAACCGCAGTTGTAAAACCTAAGATTGTCCACATCTAAAACAATTCAATATGCATATATGTATAGATAACGAAATATTTGATTTAATAACGTGTAATATTATGTCATATGACATGTTATGATAATATGAGAATACAGTTTTGATATAAAAGAGTAGAAAAATTGCAAAGGTTTATAACAAAACTCTGTACTTAATTAGTCTGGCCTCTCTCTGTACATAATTTTGTACACGCGCGCACGCTCACACCGAGATAATTTAGTATACACATACGTGTGCTATTTGTGTGTGGGTGTGTGTGTGGGTGTTGGCGCGCGCGCGCGCGTGTATACTTAGAAAATTCAATTTGTCAGGTTTTGCCTCCCCTGAAGGATGTCGCGAAACGTCCGGAGGAGGGTGACAGTATGAGGGCAAGACTATGCAAGCTCCTGACCTGTCCATTGATCGAAGTTCGGGACTTGGCAGCAGAATTTCTTTTTGTGCTGTGCAAGGAAAATGGTAATGCGCAGGTCCGCTGTACAGTGGGCTGTTTTAACTATACCATAGGATAAAAGTTATAGGTTGGATATAAATTGCCATTTAGATGAAAATGCTTATTATTTGTTTGAAAGAAAAATACTATTGATGTTGTTTTACCACCCTTAAAATTTTCATCTGTCAGCTTTCAGAGAGTATTTTATAAACAACATTCGTATTCTATGGTCTCTTTCAATTTGTTACATTACCATTGATCTCTCTAGTACCAAAGAGTTTACTTTTCTCCGAGATCAAGTAGGGATAATCTACCTTCTCTCAACTTTGTTAAAAGCCTTGTCCACTCATTATTTTTTATTTTTGTTCCTAAAGAGACATAGAAAATTATGTAACATTGAAAAAATTTGCAGCTATCATTTATCAATGTATTTCTTATCAAGCACATAGAACAAAACAGTATAAAAATTCCTACCTTTCTTGGTGTTGTTGGATGTCTAGAATGTCTTCAAATATAGTAGTTGAAAAATTTCGTTTGTAATTTTTATAATCATATTTTACATCTGAATATTAGAAATTAAAATACTTTTAAGTCAAGTTCAATTTACTACTTATACTTATATAAATCATTATTAAGAGTATTAAAAATTTTAATGACGATAAAATCAAGCACTTCTGATATTTAGTTGAAACTGTGTTATTCTAAAAATTTGGCAAAACTGAGTATGTTTCTTATATTCCTTTGGTCAATGGATTTTCTATATCTTTGACTTAGTAGGTTGCAGTATAATACGTTTATTGTAGATGGACATTATTTTAACTTAAGTCAGACTAAACAGAAAATTAATTCATTAAATGCTGCATTGCTTACCAGTGTCTAATATACACTTTTTGTACAGGTAGCCTAGGTCCCCAGTTAGTCAAAACCATATTCTTATATTAGAAATTAAATGTTTTAAAAATTGTAAAATATATATCTAAATAGAAAAATTAGCTTTTATTGGACAAATTATTTCAATGGGTATTGCTGAAACATCTTAGATACGTAAATAGACATGGTTCCTCGTCACAAGTTTTACAGGAGGTTGTTACTTGTTTTGTCAAATTTCTTCCATATCTCTTCCAAATTGTGCTGCATTATCTTTGTAACATTGTGATACGGTTGTATAATGTATAAAGAATACGTATGAAGATACACATGAAGTGTTATGACAATATCGAGCTAATTGTATATCATGGTGTAAACAGAAAGGCAAGCAAAGTAGTCTCAGCGCTAAACGTGTTAAAAAACAATTCACTATATGTTGTTTGGTAATATCCTTTGGTTTTTCAGTTAGCCGCATGGTCAAGTACACTGGTTATGGAAACGCGGCGGGAATGTTCGCAAATAAGGGACTACTAGGACGTGAACGAACTACAACAACCTATTCCTCGGACTCTGAGGATAGTGAAACAGAGGAGTATTCTAAGTACAAAGAACGGTTAGTTTATGATCCGCATATATCTACTCCTGAGACTCTTCTTACATGATGGATGCGTAACATGTAAAAAAGGTCCTAAAATGATTCAAATGTATTAATTTTGTACTGTATATCTGCTTGATTATATCATCAAGTTGATGAGTATATTCATTTAGAACATCTAACATATGTTCAGAGTGATCAGCTTGTACTTATCATAGGTGAAATAATTGATTCATGACTAAGTATAGAACTTATGTTAGACTCGTGTTAAACAATATAGGGAGGCAATTTATAACATAGAAGTGCTTTCGAAAATAATATTTTAGTTGATAAACGCGTAATAGAAAAGGTAATGTACTTCATTCAGAAAAATTTAATTGGAATGAGAGCATTTAATTTGTTACTATTTGAAATGACGTTTCAACCATTTATGAATGGTCCTGATCAAGTTATGGAATGGTCACTGGATAGAATTAGAAAGAGCACAGTCTAAATACTATGAAGAAAATTTTTTTCAAATTTTTTCTTGAGAAACAGCATTTTATTCTTTCTTATTTTTTATTTAGTATTACAAAATACTATTTATACTATTACATAATATGTATAGTATTACAAAATTGTTCTACTGTTAGAAAAAAAATCATTTTTGTCACTAGAATCATCCCATCGAATTATCTCCGTTTTGCAACAATTACTATGATATGTTTTAAGTCTTTAAATCCCTCTGTCATTTTCAACAAGTTATCAAAAAGAAAAAGAAAAAATCTGTAAAAGTATATCATGTAAGATTTCCAGGAGTATATGTACCAACTATATTACTTCCTTTTGCTTTCTCTTGCTTGGAACTTATGAACTTACTAAGGAGTGACCACTCCTTACTAAGTGTATATGGTAAAGGCAGGTAATACAGACCGTTGTAAAACCTCGTAAAAGAACTAACAAAATTTACAGGCAGTCATGCATATTAGTTTCCTTAAAAAACTAGATGTTCATCTTCAGAAATATTCATCATTGAAAGAAAAGTGTTTTTTTTTTGTGATATATACAAGGTACAGAAAAGTGAATAAAGTAATTAAAGTTTGTAGTAGAAGTAAGTTAAAGAATATTAGTTTAACATTATTTATCATTAACTTGTTCATGACTGTTCAAAAACAGTTTACCGTTAAAGTTATTTTTTTCTTAGTATAATTTCTTAATTTTTTGTCGAAGCATGTTGAACATGCAATGGACCTACAACATGGATTATTTTTTTCATTGTCTGCATATCCCATAACATCATTATCCTGTTATAATTTTATTATTGCTAGTACATTATTATTTTTTTACATGGATGAATATGTACTACAGAGATGTAGCGGATAAAGGTTTCGAGACTCAAGTTCGATTTCTACCCATCACTTTTGGGTTTGTCTGTGTGACATGCATACTATAGCTGTAGTGGTTGAGAAATCACATTAAATAGTAAGTTCTATACCAAATAATCTTAGCTGTCGGTGTTGAAAATGTATTTAAAAAAAAATGTACCTTTTGTTTCATAAAGTTTTTCCATTTCTGTTGACAGATTTCATAGATGTTCCATATTAAGGGGTTAGGCGTAGTCAACAACGCGAAAAAACGAGTATTTTAAATAATCGTTGTCTTACAGTAGTCCAACTTATTTTATAAAACAATTATTCCTAAGTTATTACGTTATGCTTTAAGATTATTTGACAAAAATTAAAAACGAAAGAATTGTATTGTAGACAAAGTTATCGCCATATTTGTTGGACTCCGTGACAGCAATCGTGTTTTGCGGTGACCATCATAACATTTTATTGGTTCATCTAAAATCAATGAAACGAAAAAAATTAGTAGGTTAATAGTTAATCTAATACCTGATCGGAGCTTTTTTTCTCTTTTTGAAAATTAACAAAATGGGGGCCTTTAATCGATTACTTGCAGCTTTTCAAGGAAAAAATCGCTAGTTTATTGCCCATCAAAATGTAAGTTTTAATAAAAAAAAAAAATCCTTCAATTAGGCACTAGTTTTTTATGCTTACAATAAGTTGTATAAGTTTTAGGTAAATCCGTCGAGTGGTTTTTGAATTACAGTGGTCACGATTTTTAAAACGTAGTTTCGAGAAAAACGCGTTGAAAGTTTCATATTCAATTCACATATAGAAATACTAATTATTTAAAAACTTACACCAAGTCATCTATTCCTGGGCCATTATTTTCCACATTAATTCATTGAAGCTTTCATTATTTTGATTGAATTCACCGACACATCTTGAGAGTAAATTACTATTACTTAGATCTTCATAGATTTTTAGTTTTTATAAACTTAGCCTCTGTTATTGTTTCCGTGTCTGCTGTTGGCCACCTGTCATCGAGAGTCAGGCAGCGCTTCAGTAATTGTAGGATATCTCGAAAACTATTTGTTGGATTTACTTGAAAATTTTATATAATATTTCCGAGATATCATACTTTAAGATATTGAAAAAAAAAAAATAGATTTTTTAAAAATCCTGACTACCCCTAACCGCTTAAGCACCATTTTTCGTATTACCAATGTCCGCTGTTCTAGAACATTTTTTTTTATAATTCTGAAGCATTTAATGTTTTCGCACTTGATCATCTAAATATGTTTGTTCGTTCTTTCGTCTATGGAGGTAGGTTTCGTTAAAAAAGAAAAAAATTCCTCTACTGTTGGTAACTATTTGAGGTTAGGTATTTTATATTCCCAACCTTTACCTTATATATTACTTGTACGTGCATTGCATTCTCCTTATATATTTGATAATGCTGAAACTGATGGTTCAAGAATAAATCCTGTAACTGGGTGTTATGAGGATCCCAAGCCCAATGTATTGGAGGGTATGACGGAGGAGCAGAAGGAGTACGAAGCTCTAAAGTTGGTGGAGCTCGTAGACAAGCTCTCTAGGTCAGTATACTTACTATCACATCTTGTGCTATAATATTCAAGATTGTGTCATTAAACATCGAAGATATTTAACGGATGTCAGTATAGAAGAATATGTCACGTCATAAAAAAATTTCATGAAAATTTCAAGATCTTTTTTCTGAGATAAAATTTTTAAAAATACTAAAAACTTTATTTTAATATGGTTCAATATAGCTAAAAGTGCTGCAGGCCGAAAATGAGCATAAGGAGAACTTCAGAGTGACAAGAGAAATTTATTACCCTTGAAATGTGAACAAAACGATGGTTCATATAAACAACAGAGAATTCATGAAAGAAAGAAATCATTTTGGGTAATCACGAGGATTATAATGCCTATGCAAGTTTTTTTATTCCTTCAGGAGCGGAATAGTGCATCCTTGCCGTATCGGCGAAGACGGGAAGCCAAAGCCGGTAGCACACGTTCTGGAACTGCAGGAGGAACTACCGAAGCAGCAGTATCAAAGAAGAGATTCAAACTCGGATTGAGGAAAGAACCGCATACTCTCTTTTCATTCCCGTAAACCGTATTCATGTAAAAGAATCAAATAAATTAATGTGCAAAACAACGACTCAGCCAAAATGATGTTCCGTCTAATTTGCTGTATATGTTGAAGTTGGTCTTACAGTTCACTAATTGCCAGGGTATGACTTTGTGGGGTCGGATTCAAAACTTTGATGAGGCCAGAATACACGTTCAAATTCTATACTTAAATTTTACAGTGAGAAATTATTTATTATGCTTCAATACAAAGAATGTTGCATATTTTATATTTTTTGTAAGATGAGTATGAAATTCTTTTTCTTGCTTTTTTGCCACCAAATCTTTGATTATGTCATCAAAATTTATTGAATTTCCTATTTCGCTTTCTATCGAAAGAATAGTCACAGATGTAAATCGTTCTTGGCTTATTGACGATCGCAGATCATTTTTTATTAGTTTTAATCGCGAGAAAAAATGGAAGACAAAATCTTACACTCATCTTGATGTGCAGTAAGATATCATCAATTAATGTGATTGCATTTCTACATACAGTTCAATATTTAACACGTTAAACGCCACGCCGATTTTACGTCCTACTCCGTTCACGCCATGGTTAGCCGTCAAGCGGGCCACTACGGCCCGCTTGCCGATAGGCGAGCCAGAATATAAACAAATAACTGTCACTTTTTTCAATCACAACAAATACTGTTTTGGATACGTATACTGAGTTCGGTTATTATTTTGATAAATGGCATTAATGTTTTTAAGTATTATATTCATTTCTTTAAAGCATTGAGCAAATAAAAATCGATGTCGCTTAAAACAAATGTTCAGTCTGACAGGTACGCAATGACCGACACGCGCGCAGGAATGTGAACGAAAAGTCTATCTTCGGTCCCTAGAGACCGACGTGGCGTTTAACGTGTTAATCTACTGTACGGGGGATCTAGCAAAATGTCTGATGAGTTTTCATAGACCGCGAAGCCGGTTCCGGCGAATGCGCTGAACTTGCCTCATGCCGACCCTGTTGATTACTTTCTTAAGATTAGGGTTTTCTTAGAAGGTGTAAGGAGAAAAACGTGGCGCTTCAGTTTGCTTACTTTATTGAAAAAGAACAAAGAACAACATTACAAATTAAACGATTGGCAGGAAATAAAAAATATAACAGTTTCCAAAATCACATGAAATATTTAAACATTACAATTTTGGTAAATTATGTTATGTGCTTTGTGAGCATCACAATATATTATTATTGCATTGCAGCCTATGCGCGGACAAGAACGTACGTTTGACCTACATATCTCGAAGAACTGCATTAGTGATATCGCTTGAGAACATTTTAATATAGGACAGCGGATGAATTGACAGACAATGGCAAATATCGAATGCTGATATGATAAAATAATTAACAGATAAACGTGCTCTCTCTTTCTCTTTCTCGTTCTCCTACTTCCCCCGCCTCTCTCTCTCTCTCTCTCTCTCTCTCTCTCACTCTCTCTCTCTCTCTCTCTCTCTCTCTCTCTCTCTCTCTCTCTCTCTCTTTCCCTTTCGCTGACACCCTCTATCATTCTTTCCATCTCGATTTTGCTACCTCCTCAACGCCCCCCCCCCCTTCAACCCCCACTTCTTTTAAGGCTCTGATTCGCGCCGATCCTATAGTAAAATATTTCCAATATCCAATACGCTTGACAAATATATGAGTAGCAAATGTTCCGTATATTTTTAATTATGTAATACAGTACGTAGATTAAAATATCCTTTTTTTGTTTTTTTTTCTTGTAAAAGTGTATATAGATGTGTATACGTATAATACCATAAATTTGAATATTTCATATAAAAATGAAACGAAAGATTTTTTCTTTTTATAGGTACAATGTAGAAAAAAAGCAACAGATTCGCGTTCAAAGAGGAGTGCTTCTGCATCGGTTATGAACGTCTCTGGACTAGCCTTGACAAACTTTGGGAGAAGGAAAATTAATCTGCGGATCCTTCAATCGAGAAAAGCGGAGAACCTCTCTCTCTCTCTCTCTCTCTCTCTCTCTCTTTCTCTCGTTCTTTCCATAGGTGCTTTCCCGCGACGGGACAGATCTACATTGCCACCCATGGCGGAGTCCGCTCAAGGTTAGGCTCTGTACCCCCCCCCCCTCGCCCTTGGCTGAAACACCGGTCGCCCCGGCCCCGCCCATCTGCGCAGGCAGGCAAATGGTGATGCTGAGGGGATTAGGGCCAATGAAGGCGAACGGGGCGTCACGGCGAGAAGGCGGGCCAAGCGTGTGGGAATGGAAGGAAAGACGATGTTCGCAGGTCAAGAATAAATCTTTCCGGGGAGTTCTGTGACTCTCTTTTCCTCCATTGCTCTCTCTCTCTCTCTCTCTCACTTTCTTTGCCTGTCACTCTGTTTCCTTCTGAGGGGTGGGTCCGGGAAAGCGGAGGAAAGAAACAAAGCTCGCAACGGCGAGAGTAGGTCGCAAAGGAGTATTGCACAACACTGCTCGGCAGCGGACAGGCTCCAGCCGAAGGTGCACGATCGGAAAGACGCGACCATGCTCCTTGGGATCTCATTAGCATATAAAAAATATATCGGAATTCGCGCTTCCCGTATTGCATGAACCACTTCTCTTGTATTTTTCCTCCAAGGACTTTTGTCTCGGTGGAACGTCATGAATCAGCCCTGGGCTGTTGCATCGTCGCTCTCGTAAAATACCAATGGAGCTTTCAGGAAAACATGGTCTACGCACGCCTGTGGACGAGGACTCGCATCTTCCAAGCCAGGTTCCGGTGGATCTGAGCGTGGAGATCATGGAACGTGCCTACCAATGGAATGCAACTCTGCGTCATCGTATTTTCGTATTGGCGCGTACGTGTCTGCGTCTGATATGTTTAAAGAAAGTACCTCTAAAAGGAAGGACTTGTGTAAGATCAAAGGAAACTCAAGACCGGTGCAAAGGGCGTTCTCAGCCTGTTGTTAAGTATTACGTCGAATAACTATAACGCGAATAAATAAAGCTAGTGCTCGCCGAGCACTTTCTCTCTCCCTCTCCCTCTCCCCCTCTCTCTCTCTCTCTCTCCCCCCTCTCCTGTTCTCTATTTCTCTCCGTCTTTCTCACCCTTTCTTTCGAGGAATGAAACCGAGTAACGATCGTACGCGACTATAAGTTTCCCTGGTTGCTTATCGCCTATAACTATATAGAATATATTAAATATTTGTACTTTAACTGACTAAGGAAGGATTTAATCGTAAATTTGTCGCCTTAAGTCTAGGAGAAAAGTACTCAAGCGAGTGGAAATGAAAGGCTACGCGAGGAGAAATGAATAGAAAGCCAGGTGGAGAGACACACTCCGATAGAGAAAGTAGTTCGTTTTGGCACTAAAGAATTTAACCCTCCGAAAGCAAGACTGGAATGCTGACAACTAAGTTTAAGATACGATACCCATGCTCTCTCTTCTCTTTCTCCTTCTATTTCTCTCTTTTGTCCTTTAACTTCTTTGCCACTCACATCCTCAACCATGTAATTTCTCTCTTTTCTTTCTCAGCTTTTTGCTACAAGCATGCACGCCCCCCCCCCTGCACAAGCACACATGCGTGCGCAGATCGGCACACGCATACATTCTTTCGTGTTTTCCTTCGCCACTGAGAGGCGGCGGGTTGACGGACACTTGCTCGTACGTCAACCTTTTGCCCCATATTGAATATTGGGAACCGAAAGTAGAGAACACAACTAAAATGCAAGGAATCCCCCTTCCCCTCTCGCTAGGCTCGTAGGGGAAAAACTTCGCCATCTCTCTCTGCGCCGACGAATGATAAAGGAAAAGTTAAGGAACCGTAAGGCGTTTCAATAAACATTAGAGCACCTCATGGACAGAATAGTAGGAGGTGCACCCGCACCGAAGAAAAACTCAAGTCAAACGATAAAATAAAAGGTGAGTTGAAAAGAACTCGATCGAATGGGTAAAAAGTAGGTCAGGGACCGCTTTAGATCAAGGTCGGTACGAGGAAACTGGGTGAGTGTTGGTGAAGGAGATACTTTTTCGCTAGCGGGCCATAGAAGTGATCGGGTCAAGGGTGAGATGGGCGATGGGCGAGCCAGGCGGAAGGAACGACGTAAGTACGCCGTACGGACGCGGCTAATGACCGATGGAACACATAAAACCGAGTTCAAAGAAAAGAAAAATTTTGCCGCGAACCGTTGTGGGGCACGAATTGAGGATAAACGCGACAGAATCGCCAAGGCGCCGACCTCCATGGTGATATTGCTAGGAAGACTGTGTGGTCGACCCAAATAAAAACTTTCCGGCCCCTTGTCTTCCCCCCTCTCTTTGTGTGTGTGTGTGTGTGTGTGTGTGTGTGTGTGTGTGTGTGTGTGTGTGTGTGTGTGGACGCGTGCGTGCGCGTGTTCACATGTAACCGGGCCTTCCGTACAAGAAAGAGATTGTACGGTCAATATTCGTATTAGGACAACGAGACTTTTGAGATTGTAAAAATCATCAAAAAATCTATCACAATTACCGTGATTTGCGCCTCCTTTCCTTTCCTTATTCCCTTACCCACCCCACCCTACCAACTATCCTCCCCCTTTCCCCGCGTCGCTACGGTGATCCAAGCGTCGATGCAAACAAGGGGTGAATTTCAACAGTGGCCGCAACGGCCGAGTGGTCTTCCACGGATAAAAGTATGTAAATAGAG
Organism: Ampulex compressa; assembly: GCA_038496175.1. Taxonomy (NCBI): domain Eukaryota; kingdom Metazoa; phylum Arthropoda; class Insecta; order Hymenoptera; family Ampulicidae; genus Ampulex; species Ampulex compressa. Next base: position 31,497 of record JBCFXI010001625.1, on the reverse strand, counting down.
TAAATTCTATACTAAAATATCGAAGTATGTATAAGGTGTGAGCGTAATGTAAGAATTTCGTGAGGTAATAGACCCCCGTATCTTTGTCGGTGGTCGTCCGAACTCTTGCTCTCCCGCTCCTCTCCTTCCGTGTCCCTTCGGCCAGTGAGACACTTGACGATGGCGTTGCATCGGGCGCCGATTGTGCATCGAACATAAACGTCGACTAACAGCGTATTCTCGTTGGTACCTCTAATTATTTATATATTACCTAGCAACAACATCAGAGACTCTGTAAGGACACAACTTATCCTGACGATACTATTATCACAGGCATTATTTAATATAACTCTGCTATACCACGACTATGTTAAATATTTCAGAATCCTCTCTCCCTCACCCGCATCGTATATAAAATTAAAACTTCTAATAATACGAGACGATTACGACTGATTAGCTTAGGTTGTATGTGCGTGCATGCGCGTGCGTTGATATATATATATATATATATATACATACATACATACACACATACATATATACGTGTGTGTGTGTATATATACACATTCGTACAAACATACGCGCCCGCGCACGCATGCTACGTAGGCTTCGTGCAATTAAACTACCAATTTTACGCGCTCATCTCAGAGTAGCTCTCTGCGTCACTCGCTCTCACCCGTTTCTGCTACGCGCGGTGCATTCCTTTTAATGAACCCGGTAAACCTATCCGAGCGGAAATATACTTATTCGTGCGCGTATACGTAGCGCGCAATATCTACAGGTGCATGCACCATGTACCTGCTCAAACGCGCGCCTATCTCTTTAACGCTTGCTATGGCAAGAACGGTTTTTGTTATTATTTCTGCAGCTGGACCTCCGACGGGTAGACGCCTGTTTTTATACACATTGTATTTTACTTCGATCAAATCTTAAGGCTGATCACATGTAAACAACCCTAAAAAATATGTGTATTTCTATATATGTGGTACGCGTCTCCCTCTCCCTCCCTCTGTTTTTCTCTCTTTCTCTTCCACTCTGCTCTCTCCCGTCCTGCACCTCCCCCCCCCCCACCCGCCCCTATCTCTTTTTTCTCCCGTTCCGAAAAACACACTCGAGTCGATTATATACATAAATGTAGAAGTCCTTTAGCAAACTACATACTCAAAACCGTCTCCTCTCCGTGCTTCGCGTTCCTGTGTGTATGTGTGTGTGTATGTGCGCGCGCGCGCGCGTGTTGCGTCTTTATATGTATATATGCGTAACACCTCGAGGCGCGTAACTTCATAACACTTACGGCGGATATACTAACAGCACCACGACAGATAAAACATCTCTCCGGTGCGCGCGTACCGCAAGCCCTCTCCCCCGCCTTGCCACAATCCTAAGGTGCGGTAGAGCGAGGGGAGTCACTCAGAGGAGGTTTCCCCTTCGTTGTCTGTCCCTCCTCGAGCTGACAAAGGTACGAGCAGCTTATTCTGCAGAGTACGGTATTCCGTGCGCGGAAGAAGAGGAAGAGTATGTGCCGAAAAAATGGGGCGAGTCCCAGATTGGGCCCATTATCCGTTAGTAAAACACGAGAAGGGGGCTCTCGGCAGAGCAGCTCCTCGAATGTTGCACGCGCGCACCCTAGTCGTACGCGGTGAACCGTAATATAAAGCATCCTGAGTAAATATTGTAAACATTATACGCGTCTCTGCTAAATTTTCAACAACGCCTGGATGATATGGCCGCGTCTCCCGGCAGCTGGAACCCCGGGGCCCGCACCTTTTGGAGACATTAAAAGGTTTGATTTTCAACGTATCGTAATCTATCCTGCCCCAACAACTCCACTAGAATCGGAAAAAACCAGGAACATGGGTCCTCGGGACACCCTAACTTGGCTCCTCCGCAACGCGAGCGGAGCGCGAAGGTCGAAAGGACCGCGTAGAGCGCTCGTCGGAGACTAGAATGTCGTTTGATTTCTAAAATACTGTCGGGAGAGTCCTGCGGTGCTCCTTCGACTTAGTTACGTTAATTTACTTTGGCAGTTTACCACATGCAAGTCGCTAAGTTTAACTATCTTATACTGGTTTGGTCGGAGACGTGCGCCTTTTACCTCGTTTCGCCCTCTCTCCACGCCTCACTTTCTCTTTTTCTCTCTTAATTTCTTCGAACAAGGACGCAGTGCCATGTCTTGAGGACTACATATTCGAATCCATGTCCGCCTCTATTGCTTCGATAGGCCCAAAAAAGTCAGAGCCGCTCCACTCCCCGCCATTGTCCCCCCTTCCTTTGGCTCTGGAACTCCCGCTTGCCCGGAGGAAGTTACGACAAGCAGCCGATTACCCCCGCTCCCTTCATGATATGTAAAGGGTATTTAGCACGAGCACGTGATGGTTGTTCTTCGCTAACGTCACAATGTAGCCCTCAGAAGTTATCTTCAGGCCGCAACAGCGGGAGACCTGCCGACCAATGTAAATAATTCTTAACACGCTCCGTGCCAAGTTGGTCGTGTACATGTCAGGCCGTACTTTCCGTTCGGGCCATTTAAAATATTTATTACAGAATGTCATTTTTTGAAAAGATTTGTTGTAAACTTATTCATCAACACGGCACGTAAACAGCCCACGCGGCTAGACGATCATTTTTCCTTATTTTATTTTTTTTTTAACCTGTACTCATGCAATTACACGTCAAATTTTGTTATCAAAATAACACTAAAAAGCATGGTATACAATCGAAAAGAAATTGTGACATCTTGTGATGGTTGCTCCAATAATGTGTATTCATATTTATTATGCCTTAACAAACTTCAATAAAATATGTCTATGTAATTGTTAATCAATTTGTAATAAAATGCTTGCAGCATCTGTAATACTGTCATAATTAAAGTTAAAGTTGACCTGCGTTTGTGTGTTTTATATAAATTTATTAAAATTAAATTTAATGCTTTATTCCACAATGTATCTAATACTCTTTACATTTTCTTGATAATCATGACTTTTGTCATGATATATATATATATTGCAAATTACATACGTTAGATGTGAAGCTACTAATGCCGATAATGTGGGGTACATGCGGAAAGATGTGTCAGAATTCAGACGTCATCAGAATTCAGAATTGCCACCCTTTCTCTCTTTTTGTCAGTCCAGAACGATTCGGTACAAACGCCCAGGACTCTCGACGAGGTCTATACTATGAACACATTCTGAGAAGGTCTTACCTTTACATACGGGCACTCAAACTCGGTAAGACGCGCTCCGTCTCTCGAGAAGACGGCTACGTGAAATCGGTTACCGTGGGAATCCCCGATTAATACATCCCCTGCATCGCTGATGTCGATGCCATTCGGGAAATTTGTTATGTTTTCGCTGCCAATACGACGCAGGAACTTGCCCTCCTCGTTGAACACCACCACGCAATGGCCTTTGAAGTCGCAGACAAAGTATTCCTTTCCTGCGCAAAGCTTTCATTCGTGAGATACGTTCTGGTAACACTCTAATTTGCAGTTATTAACCCTTCCGTGCAGAATGCCGATTTTTTTCACTGGAAATAATCGCCGTAAACCGAACAATGTTTCATGCATACACGGATTCAATGCATTGTTCTTTTAGCCCCTCTTGCAGACCAAGCAGAACGTGGAGCGTAATAATAGTGATTTAAAGCAGCAACGATCAACTAGTCTTAATTTATCGACTCAATTATCGTCCGCAAAAATAAAATAACGATTTTTGTGATTTATTAATCTAGTGTGTACTTAAAGTACAGTAAGTTTTCTATTTATATTTTTATCGCATTACATATGGAATTATAAGTTCAATATGTATTTTATCTTTTATATTTGATTACAAATATATATACAATTTGCAAGTAGCACTCGTATCTATAATTGAATTGATAAATCAGATCGTTGTTGCTTGAAGCCGCAATGGATACACTCCACGTTTCCTTTACCACGCGATAGAGCTATGAAAGGCTTTGTTGAATCCGTGTGTATTACGTAATTTTTACTTGTTTCGGAAGTGAGATAAAAATATTTGTGAAATAGAAACATATATGCGTCCATAGCATCGAAACGGTTAATTTGCCCGATGGTAATAACCAAACAGCCTACCGCTGATGGCTATGTCGCTGGGCTCTCTCATGTAATCGCTGCAGTCAAACCACCTGAGAAGGTCCCCGGTGTCGCTGATAACGAAGACCGTCGGTGACACGCTGTCGACGGCCACGATGTGGCCCTGGCCGGTAACCGCTAGGCCCGCGACAATGTCAATGTACCTAATAGCTATCTTCTTTATAAAGTGTCCGTTCTTCGTAAAGATCTGCATCCTGGACCGTTCGTTACCGCGGTCGCAGACGACGAATTTGCCGCTGTTCCTCATCACCGCCACTTTCCTTGGATACCATAACTGACCTTCCTCCTTCCCTGGCACGCCAAACTGGAACCTGAACGTGCCCGTCTTCTCGAATATCTGGAAAAAAAAAATACACTCATTTCAGTTTCATTGAGCTGGAGAATAGTATTATCCAATTTATATTGATACTATTATCGTACTTGAATCCTGTGGTTATTGGTGTCGGCGACGATGATGTCTTCGTCCGTTCCAAGACAGAAACCATGGGGTGAATTAAAGTGACCCTTGCTTGGACCCAGCTGGCCAAACTTGCTGCGGATATGCATGGGAGTTAACTTCGAGTTGTTCGTGCGGGCGTGAGTGTAGCTGCCCGTTCCAGTGCCAGGTGCGTTTCCGACAGTATTGCCCACCACCACCGGGATACTGTGCATGGAATCTCCGATCAAATCGTCTGGAAAAGACATGAATGGCAGACTGATTCATCCAGACAAAACTTTCGCTTTGAGATAGAGTGCAAGATACGAGCGACGTACCAGCCCCTTGAGAAAGTATCGGTGAGGTCGAGGATGAAAGCGATTGAAATCCACCGTTCAGAAGACTGTTTGCGGTCAAGGATCCTAAGGTGGGTGTGTCCACGATAGCAGGGGAGGATCCGCGACCCAGTACCAATCCACCAGTTCCATTGATCGCTGTGTTGCCAAGATCTACAAGTAAATTAATGAGTGATAAATGAGCGATGCGACAAAACGATACTTTCGCAGTATGTGCCTTTGATGAAATATTCTTTTCGTACCTTGATTTCCAAGTGTGTTCCCGAGCTTAGCGAGCGCCTGAAGGTTGTTGATCGCGTGGTTGGTGGAGCTGAGATCCCCAGCAAAAAGATCCGCCAAGCTGAAAGGTGGAGTCGGACTGGGATTGGAGCTCGGTCCAACAACAGTTGTGTCGCCCACCATTTCTACCTTCTCTGCTAGGCTAGCTAGCTGCTGCAAGTTGTACTCTTGGATGCTAGTGAGGCCGTGAATGGGACCTGGGGGAAGGGATACTGATTGTGGTGGGGCTGGAATGTTCTGGGGACTGGACGTGGGTGGAATTACGAACGAAGGGTCACCTTCGAACGAAGATTGCATTGACGCAGGAAGAGATATCGGAGAGCTGGTGCTTATGGAACTCGGACAGCCGATCGAAGTATGGATTATTTGACTCTGCTGGCTGATGGACGTGCTAGCCAAGCGGGTCAATGGCTCCGGCAGACTTTTTCTTACCGGAGTGCTCTCTGTGTAGAACTTGCCAAACACATCCTGTGACATGTTGTATTGGTGAGTTAATAACGAATAGACTATTAGCAGAAACAAGGAAAGTGTATTTAGATTGGGGATTACCTTTGCAGTTTTCTCAAACTGGTTATAATCGGTCTGGAATTCTATGGAGAAGTTCACATTGGGCTTTGGCGTGTTTTTGATCAGATTGAGTAACTGTGTACCGACAATACGTCGAAGAGCCAGGATTTCAACGGCATCACCATGTTCCAGGAGCCTGGATGTGAAACGGCAAGCATCCTCTATTTTCTCCACTGTTTTCTCAACACTGAAAAACACCGAAATATAATAGAAATCTTGTGCATCAAACTTATGGTACAGTTGAGGTTGTTGTCCTTGATTTTCTTACCTGTGAAAAGTATCCATAATCTCCAGCTCTCTATCAGAGTGTAGCTTCTCCAGCTCGTCCAAAGCATTGTCACGGCATTTCTCCAGCACTGCTTTGTAACTTTGAAACGTCTCAACAATTAGGTCCTTTGCTTGGTCATGCTGGGCCTGCAGTTCGCTTAAGGCATTTTCCAATTCTGTGGAGACGTGATCGCAGTCCGTGATCCTAGCTTTGCTTTCACTCATTAGGTTCAGTAGTTCCTCCTTCTGCCGAGGCTCTGCATCTGCCAGACGCTCATACTGATGCTCTGGTGCCTTGTGCTCTATCAGCAGACATTCGTTGCATATAGGTTCCTGAAAATGATTATGAGTTACTTGCAAACCATGGTTAGAATTATGATCCATGAACAGGGATAGCTTGCTCTAGAGTGACTAAAAAATTATAATGATACCTCACAAGTGTAGCAGTAGAATTTCATGTTCTCCGCTGGGTGAAATTCACAAAATATCGGCTTGTGTATAGGGATAGTTTCGTTGGATCGTTTGAGATCTTCGAAAGCAACTACCTTGTGGCTCTCAAAGCATCTCATGAACTGATGTGCAGTATTGCAATTTGGGCAAAGAAAATTGGCACAGTCCGAGCACCTAGCAATAGCATTCTCTTTAGCCTTACAGGAAGTGCAAAGAACAGCCATGTTCTCAATCGCAGACATGTCCAAAATATTGGTGAGCACATAGTCACAGATCAACGATGCCGCACCCTTGGAGCCAACCATAGTTTCTTGGCGACAGATGGGACAAGCCAAGACAGATCCAACTTTAGGATCCCCAGCCTCATCCATAAGCAACTTATCGAGGCATCCCTCGCAAAAAACATGCAAGCAGGAGAGCACCTTGGGAGAACAAAGCTTTCCTCCACACAATGCACATTCCTCATCCCTGTTCTCCCCAGAGCCACGTGTCATTTCTTCCAAGGATTCGTCCACCGGTGCTGTATCATCTGTACGATCTGTAAACCCATCCGTGCCATCCAGATCTTCAGAGGAACCAGTCATGGGCACAGTTGCTGCTCTGGAGGGCACGGCCACTGTGGAGGATGCCATTGTGGCAAAGCCTTGCCGCCGGCGCTCTGCGCTAACTCGATCTGACTCTGTGGGACTTCGTGGTTGACTCTCTGGAGCTGTTTTGCGTACCTGGCCTGGAGAGTTCCGGGGATCAGTGCCCAGACATGCCAGCATTGATGACTAGAGACAAAACACACGAGGAGAAGCTCGTCCCGATGATAAAAGAAGAGGGTGGAAACGTATCGAGGTGGCGATGTGGAACGATCGACGAGCGATCAACAGCACCACTCTTTTGTTTTCGTCTTAAGTGCCCCGTGCAGTGGAGGATTCTGGCCTTGACACGAGGGACGTTTCAAGCGTTGCCGATAAACATTATCGATCCCGCCGTGATTACGAGGAGCTAAACTGTCCCACACCCTGGGTACCGTTGCTAGCTGCTCTTTGTGAATACGCGCCCGATCCCAGAGCCGCAGGGAAAGAGCTCGCGCGAGAGATCGACAAACGAGTTCCTGAGGATTGGAAAGAGTTGACCCCGATGCGCGGAGCCCTTCAAGCAATCAGTGTTGTGATGGTATACTCCTCCACGCCATGCAGAGCTTGCGATTGTCGCGGGAGCAGACGGGAAGCGCAATGCGCGCTACATTCGGCGGTGTTTACAATGGGAGGCCGGGGGCCTAGGGGAAACACTCAATAAATTGTAAAGTCCAACGCGATATGCACTGCCCTTAAGGGTCCGCAGGAGGCACTAGCGAACTCCTTTGGGGACTTTGGGGACCTCAGGTGGAGAAATCGAGAAGTTCCGAAAAACGAGCTTGCACTAGCCGAATGGTACCGTAGCGTGGTCAGTGAGCGCCCGCGCTAATCCTCCACCTTTCCGACGGCACAATGTATCTCGCCGCCTTTACAGCGCTTCTGTCGCACTCGATGCGTCTTTCTCGCACTTAATGTATCCCAACCTGCTTGGTTAAAAGAGTATTTTTTAGACATATAAATCGAGTAACATAGGTGCAATAAACCAACTCAGATTTTTTTAAAAACAAAAGTGTAATGACCTAAACAATTTATCAGGACTCATCTGCTAGTGGTTACCGACTACAATATTATAGTAGAGATGCAAAAGTGTATTCTTAAAGGACATTTTTCCAATTTTAAAAGATATTTAGTTCTGTTCCCACCATCTTGGATTAGCACTAAGTTATATTAGGCTGTATAATGTTATATTTCCACGTTTCTATGCATAATACAATTAAATATGTCAATGTTTAGTGTAACATTACATTACACGTAATTATACATTTCTGCGCAGTTTGTAAATAGGGCGCGTGTCGATCACAGTCTATAAATCTCGACCCATTGGCTCCAGCCGCCTGACACCGCCACGGTCGCATTCCAGCATCTCCTTGCTCCCCTTCAGGGATCGTGGAACAAATTAATGGGTCCGCCCGTTTTTTCCTATACATACTTGATAATGCCAGCGTAACATTTGGGGCTTCGACTCTGCGCGAGCAATTCTGTCAAGGAAGGGAAGCTCGACAAACATTGCTTGCGCTACTTTTTATTCGTTAACGTCGCAAAGCAATATGTTGTAAACTAGAGCGACACATATCGAGTGCGAATGAGATACGTGAGAGCGAGTGGAATACATTAAGTGCGAGAGAGGTGTTATAAGAGCGAACGAGATACATTGAGACGTCGGAAAGGTGGGGCATTAGCGCGGGTGCTCACTGACTACGCTACGGTACTATTTAGTTAGCGCGGACTCGTTCTCCGGAGCTTTTCGATTTCTCCACCTGAGGCCCCCAAAGTCAAATACGAGTTCACTAGTGCCTCTTGCGCCCCCTTAATACTTTAAATAATTGGTTATATAAAAAGAACTTCACAAATGTTTTAAAAAATTAGGAGGTGCAATCTATCAGCGAAAGCCTAATAAAATCGGCGAACATCTTGTAGCATTTGTTAATATATGGTACTGTTAGTAACTAAAATAAAAAATGAAATCTGTGTAGGAAATACACATTCAAAGAACCGATGGTTTATGTAAATCATTGTATATATTTCGAGGGAAAGAGAAGCAGACTATGAATATATGTCATAACTGTTATATTTATGGAAAGAAAAAAGTTTCCATATATAAAATCAGGTTTTTAGTGATGTGCTGCTGCCTTTCTCATCTGTGTTAGAATGTTTCCAAGTTCCTCCCGCTTCCTCTTTGCGCGTATGTGTGTACCAAGCTATAATGGTTGACAAAACATAAATTCTGGAATCTTCTTTGAAGCTGCTGAAATAAATACACAAAATTTGTATACTTACTCTTCTCTTCAAGAACTTCAAAGCCCGCTTATCTTTGGAAACCTTCAATAACTCCATAGCACGCTTTTCGTATGGGGCATGCCCTGTAACCTCCCGAATGAGATCTCTGACAAATTTACTATGCTTTGTTTGCCGCTATAACAGAAGTGTCACAGTTTGATATAAATCTCATCAAACATCCATGACTGTAAGTCAAGAGGAAAACGATCACAGATGTCGATAATGAATAGAACTAAAAGAATCACTACATGAATATAACAGTCTTTACTAGAGTAGAAATAAGTTTGCTCAAAGAGACCCACTATTTCATAACACGAGGAAATTTGTAGGTTATCGCGGAGTATCTGAGTATTGATATACTAACTCCTTTCAGTCTAGCTGGTCGGATGGCTACAGTTCTTTCTTTCTCCGATTTATTCTTCGCCACTCGAATCTTCGTGGTTTTGTGGCCTTTGTTTAAGCCAACGGCTAATTCGTATCTCGGAGCCATTCTGCAAAGAAGCATCGATTTTTAGATAAAGTCGCTCGTTAACGAACGATTGGCATCGCCTACAATATATTGTTATTTTGGGCATAAGGAACCTCTACAGCCTTTTGCGCATGTTTATCCTAATGATAATCTTAGGATGGAAAACGTCTTTTGTGATCAAAAATTGTACGAACCTGCTTACAACGCTCGAATTTGGTGAAAGGAGGATCGTCGAGAATGGTTTATTATTTACTTGCGCATGCGCGATCTGGAAATCCCTTCCCCGACAATCATTGTCGCCCCCCTCCCGGTCCTACCACTTCTTTTCCCCTCAACAGTTGCATATTCGCCGAAGACGGGGAAGTGTGAGTGATTTCTGTCTGTGCGTCGTTTCTACATCGTTTTTACGGCATTGTCTGCTACAAAACTCGCTTTTATTTCACTGCACGGTGCCCTAGAAAAGAAAAATAGAATTTTAAGATCATCTCCTAATATATCAAGATACTGAAGATTAGAAAAAAATTAAAATAGAAGATTGAGATACCCGAGGACTTACCATGGTACAGCAGTATCAATCTCCTGTCAGGGTTTACAAACATCCGTTTGCACTCGTCATGATGGTAATTATTTCTTTTCCCGGATGCATAAACTGATTAATTGCAATCTACACTATACAATCAATTGGATTAAACATATTCGCTGCTGCGAAGAAGGTGAAGGTAAAGGCGAAGGTGAAACTAGCTTTGATCGACCTCATTATTTAATTAGGGATATTGAATGGCAACGTGTGTATACCCGTGCAAATCGTGTACATTGCAGTCGTAAATCGAAGCTTCGAAGGTTTCAATTTTTTTACAGGATATTCTCCTTTCGACATCCAAGTTTGATAGGTCTCATTATACGAAAATATATCTTGTTACTGAAATACATTACTATTTTTTCTTAAAGTAAAAATTTTCCTGTTCGAAAAATACGAAAATGTAACGCAAAATATTATAAATGACCGGAAAAAATTTTTATTTGCACATTTATTAGTTTGATTTTTAATATGATCAAAAGTGTTATAAAGACAAACAAACACGAAAGTATACCAATAAAGAGAAAAACGTCTTAAAAGCGATGCTGAATGTAAATCAGAATGGAAAATTTGTGAAAAAGAGAAGTGTGTAAATGTTAAAAAAAAATAAAAATGAGGCGGATATAAACAACAACAGATCCCTAAAGTAATATTTTGCGGAGTTACATCAGGCAAATCATGATATCATTTTTACATTGTATCAGTTATCTGTATAAAAAAATAAATTTCTAGTCAAAAAGTCTGTTGGAAGGTTAAAGAGTAAATTATTAAAACTTATTTATCTATAGCCTGTATGATTAACCATGTTTCTTAATTTATGTAGAAATATGGTTATTTTTTATCAATGAATATTTAGAAATCATCTTCAATATTCCCTGGTAATCATGAGGATTGCTTTGCATTTAATGAAATTCCCTTTATTATAACAGGCGTATGAACGGAGGTTTCCCACATGTCCACAAATACCTGTCTTTGTTGGCTGTGAGGTAATGTTAGATAAAGAGAGCAAAGATGGGGCTGTTAGGACTACAGAGCGCAGGTGCAAGCTCAATGTCGATGCACCATATATTTTAAAAAAGGTTTGGGATCGTCAAGTTTAACGCTAGATTGTTTTAATTGTAAATTCAATACAGCTCTTTTCTATAGATAATTGGCGTAGATTTTGTATATTTTATACAACGGAACATCTTGGACAGGCGAAATAGTATCCTTGAAATAGAGGCATATAACGAAAGCTTCTCTGCTAGAGTGACGGTTCTTGAAAAGTGTAGATATTTTGTGAGTATACCTGAATTGCGTCACTAAAAATATTACACAAGGCTTGAATACGATGATTGTTTCAGGTTCATCCTGAGAATTCTGAATGGACTTGTTTTGAGCAAACTGCAAGTTTGGATATCAGAAACTTTTTTGGGTTTGAAAATTCTATGGAAAAACTAGCCATGAAGCAGTATGCACAGAACATTGCAAAGGCAAGACGATAAGATCATTACTTTCATTGTACTTTTTTCCTTTACCTTTTTCCTTAACACTACTATATTTTTGATTTTAGGGCAAAGAAATTATAGAATATTTTATAAAACAATTAAAGGATGAGGGTGTAACCTATGTGGAACCTTGGCGGGATCCTGAAGAGGCATCTTCTAAGATGGAAGGGTGTGTATAAAATGCAAAAGGCGTATCTAATGTACAGAATCTACAATGGTTACCCATTTTCTTTTTCTTTTTCTTTCTTTTTTTGAACAGAAAGGAACTGGAAGAAAATAATGAATCGTGCACTGAAAAAGAATCGTATATTGCAGACAGCAAATTACCCAGCAATAGAGGTACTAGCTTTATTTACTAGTTACTAGTTAATAGATAACTTGCAGTTAATAATGTTCTTTGTCATGAAAATAAGATAGGCAATAGAGATTATCAAAGAGTGACATTTGTAATAGCGATAACATTATAGAATTACAGCTCTGTTCAGACTACATCGAGAGATATTTAGGCAAACTTAGTATGATGCAAGAGAGCCAACTAGTACAGCTGCGACACAGTATGAAAGAGTTGAGAGGTAGCTATGTACCAGGGGATGCAACCCTCCTGAGGTTCTTAAGAGCCACTGAGTTCTCTATGGAGAAGGCCAAAGAAATGCTTGGACAGTCGTTGCATTGGAGAAAGAAACATCGGATAGACAAACTCTTGGATGACTATGAAGTGCCACAAGTGATCAAGGATTACTTTCCTGGCGGATGGCATCACTTTGACAAAGGTACAAGTCAAACTATATAATCTGCCGTTAAAATGTCCAGTCATATAGTATGCTTTACTCTACATTAGATGGCAGACCTTTATACATTCTGAGGCTCGGACAAATGGATGTGAAGGGACTTTTGAAGAGTGTAGGAGAAGATGAATTATTGCTATTGGTACGTTATTCCCTTGTAGCAAATTGAACAGTTATCTATAGTTATGACAAAATTTATTGTTTCAGGCACTTCACATATGCGAGGAAGGTTTAATGCTAATGGAAAAAGCAACCACATTGTTGGGCCATCCGGTCTCACAATGGTCCTTGCTCATCGACTTAGAAGGTTTGAACATGCGCCATTTATGGAGGCCTGGAATTAAGGTGGTTAATCACAATTAAACATGTTACAGTGACATCCTCAAACGTTTTTCATAATCTGTACTTTACGTTTCAGGCTTTATTGCGTATCATAGAGATAGTAGAAGCGAATTATCCAGAAACTATGGGAAGGGTTCTGATTATACGCGCCCCACGATGTTTTCCCATATTATGGACTTTGATCAGTACTTTTATAAGTAAGGCTATCCTCAACTTTTTGTTTCGTTGCTCATGCTAAAAATTTCGTTGTACTTCATCTTTCCTCTTTGCTTCTCTTTGTAACAGATGAAAATACAAGAAACAAATTTATTTTTTACTGTGGGATGGATTATCAGGGACAAGGTCCGGGTGGCCTGAGCGAGTATATAGAACAAGCACATATTCCTGATTTCCTTGGTGGAACCTCAGAGGTAAGGTAATTCACTCTAAGAATAGTGAAATTCCTATGTAATAAAACTGATTCTGATCAGCATTGAAGTACAATTAGGAAGATACATAAAACTTTGCTTATTAAATCTCTGACTGCTAGGAAAATATGTGCGAAGTGTACAGTACAATACCACGCAAGTTTTACATCTTTGATACTGCCTTTAGCGACGTAAGAAAAATTAGACTGTATTTCTTATATACATTCAATAAGATTCACTTAATTTATAATCACAAACTGGCTAACACCATGTTTTGCACGGCACGTGCATTTTTTTGACGTTTTCGTAATATAACTGCAACTTTACATAGACAGTGGCATTGACACTGATATTGTACAATTTTTACAGACTCATTTCCTTACTTTTTACATATATTTTCCAGGCATACATAGTAGATGGCGGTGTAGTTCCAAAACACCTATATAAATTGGATCCTGAAAATTCGACTGGGGATCACGAACACAGTCTGTATCATTCGATAAGTCTGACCCGTGGTCAGATTCACAGAGTGATTATCGCTTCCAACGATCCAGGCGCGGTATTAACCTGGGACTTTGATGTAACAAGGCACAATGTTACATTCACTGTGCTGCACAAGGCAAAGGACAGAATTAAAGAACGTTCCCATGGTATTCTATGTTCCATTGTCTTCTGCCACTCTATAATAACATATTCACAATTCTGTTCCGATTCCAGACCCCCCAGAAACTCTGACAAATGTAATGGATGAAAATCTAATAACAAAAGAGCTTAAAGAGGAGTTCACTATCGTGGAACCAAGTATAGTGTGCCACGATGGAGAGAGTATACAGGTAATTTATAAATCATTTATTGTGCAAAAATTTATAATGTAAACTAAGTAAATTAATTTAAACAGGGCACACACGTGATGCAAGAGTCAGGAGTTTACATATTGCAATGGCAGAATGAAGACGAGCAAGGGGAATTTCTGTCATCCATTAGTTCACACAAATCGCACCTGATGTATTTCTACGAAACCCTACCCTCTGTACATTACAGGTACATTTTTACCAATTAACCTTTTAAATATGCGAGATGACTAGTCATCGCTGCATGTACTTCTCCGAAAGTTGTGGGATGCCTTAAGTCATCGCAAAGTTGTTGAGATTGAGCAACTTGGTAAAAACCACCCTGGAGCTTTTCAGAGAGATATGTTCCAAGGGCAGACTACGTTCAATATGTGTCAAGTGAGGCACATCTTACAGTAGGAGGGTTAATCTATACTTAGAAGGTTAATAATATGATAGGCTTATTTTAAAGTACGAGTTGGAGAAAAAACTTATACAGGTATCGCAATCCTCGCTATTACCAAGAAATATTCAAGATGATTTTTCGAATCTTATGGTTACGTTTAGCATCACTTTTATGAATAATTATTTTTCTTAACATTTACACACTTCTATTTCTCAGGAATTCTCCGTTGTCATTTACGTTCAGCATCGTTTTTGGGACATTTCAATGACATTAATTTTCTCTCCATTTTTATGTTTGACAACAAAACAAGTGAAACGCAAAAAAATTTGTTTATTATTTATAATATTTTGTGTGAAATCTTAGCATTTTCTCAACTTGGAAATTATAACTTAAAAAAAAAGTATAATATTATTTATCATCGATATTAAAAGAGATTATATTTGCAGAGGTTCCATGATGAGCCTGCAATCAGCGGTGAGCGGCCGATCGGAGACTAGTTCGTCTCTATCCAGATGAAAAATGGCGACTAATTAGCATACAGAATTAACGGAAGCATAGGCCTTAATCTAACTTGAGGTTCAAAGTATCATCGCTAAACATTCTATTCTAGAATAGAGGATAATCGAATAAGATAGTCACTAGGGAATGTACATAAAAACGGCGAAAGACGTAGATTTTCGTTGTTAACGGTGGCAGAATAATGATACATGCGTCAATGATATTATTTTTCTAACAGCGAGCATATTTTTATACGATCCGTAACCTTCCCCATGCGTGGTTGTCGATAGAGAGCGGAAGGGGGGGGGGGGCATTATTTGTATGCAGTTTAACATACATGAGGAACGTAAAACAATCGCATGGAAAACCACCTTCTTTGGAAGAGGTCAAATTAGAATCCACGCCCCCTTTGCTTCGTAACGGTTTATTATAACTCTATCATTTTCCAAACTATATTATCATAAAGACTTACCCTCCGATTGTTATTTGCGCGTGGAAAGAAGACCTTAATTGTAACGATAATACATTTTATGACATAAACTTTGACATAATAGTACACACACACACACACACACCACACACGCACGCATGCACACGCACGACACACACACGCACATTTATGTATATGTATGTATATATTTAAATTAAATACATTATATATTAAATTATATGTGTATATATATTTACGTTTATACACTCTAACCTGAATTTGTGTGGTCTTTTTTTATGCGATTTTTTTTGTGCGGTATATGAAAATTTCAATCAAATTAATAATCAAATAAATAAGTAGTACGAGTCAATCGGTATTAAGTCCCCTCTCAAAAGAGTACTATTTAACGAGGAATTATTTAATACGTTGCGGCCACATTGGTCGGATACTGCCGATGCCGAACTTCCTCTTCGGGCGATTTTTAATTTTTGCCACGAGATGAAATTTTTAAAAAGATTTGTCTAGAAATATATAATGTATTTATCGCATTGTGAATCGTTGATAGCCCACGTAGCCGTACGATCACGTTTTCCGATTTTTTTTTTTAAACTGGTTATTGAGCAGCGTGACAAAATTCATGAAAATAGTATTAAAAACTTAAAGTGTACAATCGACAAGAGGGTTGTGTCACATTAGTTGTGAAATTTTGCGGTGGTATACCAATAAACCGGATTTATATCTACCGTGATTTAACAAAGTGCTTTTATTGAAATTGTCCTTGTATTTGTTAACAAATTTGAAATATAATAAAAATTATACCTGCAATGGTATGTCTCGTTTAAAATTAATTCTATCTTTATTATAATATATATTAGAGAATATGACTTGTGTTTGTTTGATAAGTTAATTTATTAAAATTAAATTTATTGCCTTGTTTTGATATGTTTTTTAATATTTTTCTCTTGATAAGCACGATTTTTGTGATATTGTTTGTATTCAAAACTATGCGTTAGAAGTAAAATTACTACTGCCAATAACCTGAGCAGCTTGCCTTTGCAGTGGACAGATGGTGGCCAAAGCTGGCTAAGCCTGGTAGCAAAACCAGCTCAAAAAGTATTGTCATTAACACGTTAAGCGCCACACCGATTCCTAAGGACCGGCGGCAGACTTTTCGTTCTCTTATCGCGGCACGCTTGTCGCTCCTTGCGTACTTATGAGACTGAACACTTGAATTATGCAATATCTGTTTTTGTTTTGTCAATGCTTCAAGGAAAAGAATATAATACTTAAAAACATTAATGAAATTTATTAAAACAAGATAAGGAAAGGTGAGGTTTCTGTGTACATTGGTTACAAAAGGTTGTTATTTTTGGCGTTACATTTTTAGTTGTCTTTGGTCCTAATATTCGTGCATTCTGATTATAGCATACGAAGCAAGCCCTGGTCCTCAATCCGGGTCAGGTTACCCGACATTTGTCTATACTCTGGCTCGCCTATCGGCGAGCGGCCCGGCAGGGCTCGTCTGACGACTAAATGTGGCTTGAACGGAAAGGCACAGAAATTCGGCGTGGCGCTTAACGTGTTAACTATGTTAATTGTAATTTTTTTAATCTAAAAATTTTTTTAACATTGGTGAGATTGCTCCGATCAAAATGAGACTAAACACGATATAATTACGACTACAATTACTTATTTAATACTTATTGAGTAATTGATTTTATTAACATTTTAAATGAATTATGAATATAAATTGCTGGAAAAATACATAATATATCGTTATACATTGTCGTACATGTTGAATGTAGCTATGCTTCCATTATTTCTGCTGAATGCATAAGACGCGTTATGACATTAACGAGAAAAGAGATACGGTTGGAGTAACTATAACAAGAAAACGGGCAGTATGTGAGTACTGTTAATCATTCGATATAGAAATATAAGCTTATATTGCCGGTTCACGTTTAGGGGAAGTCTGCATTTGGTAGAAAATCAGATATTTGTATCCAAGGCATAAAATTACATGTCACCAAGTAGAAATTAAGTGGAAAAGTTTGCGGAAGTCTTACATTTTTTAAAAAATTTTTTATTAGTTGCATATTATATTTGAGAAAAATTTCGTTTAATCTAAGAGTATGTACGATCGTGGTTTGTATACTCCTTTTGACAAACGTATAATTGCAATGAATTATAAATACCCAGTAAAGTTGCAGAGGATTGAAATTCAACAAATTTTTTAGACATGTGAAAGGCTCAAAAACTTTTTGTGTATGACATCTATTTCATATTTATATACATGTCATCTCATTATAACGATAATTTAATGTAAAATATTGTATTACTTTATTTATATATATACACATATGTAGTTTATAATATATTAAACATACTTTTTTATTATTATTTCAAGTGTGACGAGCAACCTACCTTTCCAACGTAATTGGAGCGATAATAAAATAAATTGCAGTTGTAGAATAATTAAATGTAGGCATAATTTTATCATGTTTGGTAATATTTTATTAGAATAATCTCACCAATATGTTAAACATAATGTCAAATAAAGAAAAAGTTAAACTAATAAAGTTATATGATTACGTTAAGAATCGCCAAGCCATACTCTTCTCAAAGGACCCGCGTCGTGTAGTGAAGTATGTGCCACTTCACACGCTTGTCTGCCTCCGAAGAAGATAACATAAGTGTAGATGGTACACAAGAAATCAATAATTTGTTCCGGATCCCTCAATAAGAGCAAGGAGAATTGGAATATGATCGTAGCGATGTGAGGCGGTAGGGGCCAATTAGACCAGAAATGTAGACTTTATGATCAGCACGCACGCGATTTACAAACTGTGCAAAAATGTATTGTTGCTAAAATACACATTAACATATTTAATTACATTATTTATAGAAACGTGCGGGCACAACATTATAGAACTTAATACATTGTTGACCGGTAATTTTTCTGAAAAATTACCTCATGTCAGTGGATATTATTTCGTAATTGGATGTGAAAATAAAACGATATAAATAAACTTTAAAATTTAAACGACTAAAGCAAAAAACCATCGTCAAAAAATAAAGCTGTTACCTCACTGATAGTCGGCGCGTCACCAAATTCAATAGTTGCACCAGGAGCATTTAAATATTTCTCTATGTTTGGTGTGGAATCTTGTTCATTCCACTCTTCTTCCAATTCGTTGTCACTATCTGATTCTATTATATTTCCTTTTTTACATCTTGGTGGCCTAATATCAGATTCACTATCCTCTGATACAAGTATCATTTTTTCTCATCGTTTTTTAAGAGTTTTTTTAACTGTTAAATTTTTTTTATAATAAAGAACTTAGAGAGTCGTAACGCGAGACACAGTTTGAGTTATACTGACGAATAATTGCATTGTGTGATCGCCAACAGGGTAAATAACGGCGATGCAAAAAAAGAAACGAATCACGACTTTACTCGTGGCCGGTCAGCAACGTTTGTCCATAAGAATACGAGTTAACTCGTGATCGGTCAACAATGTGATAATATAATTTATTGCCAGTGTAAGATGGTGGGAAAAGAATGGATTATCGTTTTAATTAAAAAAATGCCTTTTAAAAAAAAAACTTTCATCAGAGTTCTTACGTATTACGATTTCATAACATTAATTGCTTGACCAATTGTTCCAATGTAAAGTAAATTGTGGATCTGACAAAAACCGCGGCATAGTTCTGACAGAAGCCATTTCACAGCTCTGAAAAGTGTATTACAGCTCTGATAAAAAAGCAATTAATAATCTTTCCATTATCCGTGTCACGCAACTACTTCATTTAATTATGAATTTAGTTACGAAATCGTTATATGTAATAACTCTGTTGAAAAAGTTTCTTCCTAAAGCTTATTTTTTCAATTTTAAACGATAATCTACTCCCTTCCAAACTCCTTATATTGATAATAAGTTATGTTATGTTTTATAATATCGTGCTCGTACGCTTTGCGTGAATATTTTTTTCTACTTTCTTGAACTAGCAATGAATTATATTAGATTCGATAATGTTGTGTTCGCATGTTTTTATGAAAAAGATAATTATACATGCCAATGCGATTTATAACAACAATAATTATAGATTTCTACGCACGTTTGTAAATCGCGCACGTGTCAATCATTAGGTCAACAAATCTGGAGCAGTTGGTCGTGGTCACTTGAGACCGTACACACCAAATCAATAATTTGTTCCACGACACCTGAAGGGGGGCAAGGAGAAGTTGGAATGCGACCGTGGCGGTGTCAAGCGGCTGGAGCCAATTGGTCCAGATTTATAGATTCTGTGATCGACACGCGCGCTATTTACAAATTGCGCAGAAATGTATAATTATAGTTGTTACAATACACATTGACCTATTTAATTCTATTATTCATAGAAATATGGAAATACAACATTATGCAGCCTAATATAACTTATTGCTAATTCAAGAAGGCGGGAAAAGATCGAAATATCTGCAAAAACTGGAAAAATGCTCTTCAAGAAGAAACTTTTGCATCAGAATTATTGTAGATAATGATTTCATAACATTTTCACTTTTTCATAGTTGTAAAATGGTTCTTGTTGTAAAATGCAGGGTTATGGCACGGTTTTTGACTGAACTACAATTTATTTTACATTGGAACAATTAGTCAATCCATTAATATTACAAAAACATTATACATAATAATTCCGATTTAAAAGTTTCTTTTATAGGACATTTTTCCAGTTTTAAAGGATATTTCGTTCTTTTCCCGCCTTCTTGAATTAGCAATTAGTTATATTAGGCTGTATAATTTTGTATTTTCATGTTTCTATGAATAATACCATTAAATATGTCAATGTGTATTGTAACAACCATAATTATACATTTCTGCGCAGTTTGTAAATAGCGCGTTTGTCGATCACAGAATCTATAAATCTGGACCAATTGGCTCCAGCCGCTTGACACCGCCACGGTCGCATTCCAACTTCTCCTTGCCCCCCTTCAGGTGTCGTGGAACAAATTATTGATTCGGTGTGTACTATCATATTTTATGTCTCCCTGGACCACATTAAGGTGTCCGAATCATATTAATAATTTCGGATGTACTAGTTAGCATAGGCATAAGAGCAGCTTGGTGACATTCAAAGGGCAGCACCATAGTGATAATCATGGAACTCTTACTGTACACAAGGAATCAATAATTTTTTCTAGTCTCCTGAAGGATGGCAAGGGGAACTTGGGATATACTCGTGGCGATTTCTTGCGGCGAGAATCAATTGGTTTTGATTTATAGACCTAATGCTTGATACCCGTGCGATTTTTAAATTTCGTAGAAATGTATAATTATGATCTTTATAAAAAAACATTGACACATTTAACTATACCGTTCACAGTAACATGATAATTTTACATAACTGAAGCTAATATAACTGATTGTCTGTATAAGCTGATGGGAAACAAATAGATTCTTTTAAAATTGAAAAAAAAATTAACGCGTTAAGAAGTGGCTAGCCGACGTAACTCTGAAGCAAAAATTTCGTTTTAATCAACATTTTTTCAATTTTAAAAGATTTCTACGAATTCTATAAATTGCACGTGTAGTATTCATATAATCTATAAATTATGTTGGTTTCTACCACCAGAGATCACCACGGTCATATTCCAAGTTCGCTTTGTCTCTCTTTAGGGGTGCGAGAACAAATTATTAATTCTATGTGTACATTCGGAATCATTCATTTACTTAACTCCTGAAAAGGGCAAGAAGAAGCTGGAATACGACTTTGGATGTGCCAAGCAGTGGTGCCGGGACGTCGGATTTTTCCCACGCATACGCACTATCAAATCCTCAGTAACATATATACTTCACTAAAATATGGGGTATCATTAGACCCCCGTGACAATTGAAATACGGTAGAAATTAAAGCCTCTTACGCGTACCTACCGTTGCACATAGATACGTCCATGGAAACAACCGCCGCCGAGTTGTGACGTTGCATGCGCATGCGCACGAAGGCTCCCACCTGGGAGAAAATCCCACGCTTGGCATCACTGGTGCCAAGCAACAGCGTGCGACTATATAACTGCGTAAAAACTTGTAATCATGGTCGGTCTAATACATATTAATGTATTTAGTTGTATTGTTCATAGGCAGGTGAATATAACATTACGAAACCTAATATTAGTTATTGCTAGAATAAGGAGATAAAAAAGGAGGGTGTTAGTTTTAAAAATATTTTAAATATCCTTCAAGAAGAAATTTTTGTATCGGATTTGTTTCGTATGTCTTACTAATAGTAGTTGTTTTGCCAATTGTTCAAACACAAAATAGTTTTTGTCTGTACAAAGTGTTTATTTGAAATATAATTGTATCGTGAATGTGTGATGAGACTCACTGAGACAGCGTATCGTAGTAATTGACAGTTCTTTTTTTTTTAAACTATACTGCTGCGTTGGGTTGTGTGTAGCACGCATGATTCTCCAGTTAATTATTGTTACAAAGTCCTTATATGAAACAACTCAGATGTAAAAGTTTCTTCTTGAAGGACATTTTTTCAATTTTCAAGCTAACACTCTTCTTTTCCATCTCCTTATTGTGGCAAGAACTTGTATTAGGTTCCATAATGTTATATTTGTCTATTTTTATGAATAATGTAACTAAATACATCAATATGTATTACACTGAATATAATTATAAGCTTCTGCACTGTTTATAAATCGCGCGGATGTCAAATGTAGTGTTGATAAATCAGGTCCAGCCAGTCTCTGATGCTTAGCACCTTCACAGTCATATTCCAACTTTTCCTTGTTCAAGGGTCACGGAACAAATGAATGATTTTGAGTGTACTTTGCACTTTTAAAACATATAGTTTGTGGATCGAATTATATGAGGTGCTCAGTTTATTCGTTTCATGTACACACCTTTTGGATTGCATTATACTTTGAACCCACTGAAAAATTCCCCATAGATCTCGTGGGTACGACATATTATCCTAAAACGGAAATTGACGTTTATATACAAGCGAGCGGGCAGTCTTTGCGCTCCTCCGACTAACGTCGGCTTCTTTTCTGCAACCTGGAAAATTCTTCGAGAATTTGATCCACCTTGGTGATTGAGCTGGATGATTGCGATCCTGACCTCTACGGTGGGGGCTGTGCAGGATCGGTCTACAGTGGTGTCAGTTCTACCGCTGGTTCGGCCATCTTCATCCGCAGCCCAGCCACGTCGTCCTCTATTCGTATCAGCAGCTTGTACTTCTGAAAATTATCCCAAATTCCACAATTCAGCATTTTTCGCTGGTTATTTCCAAGGATCCTTGGGAAATTCCATTAGTTATTTCCAAAGATCCTTGGCATCTTATAATTTAACACTCTCTGTCGGTTATTTCACAGGATCCTTGACAAATTTCACTGCTTATTTCCTTATATCCTTGGCATGTTCCATTGTTCAGCATTTTCCATGGGTTATTTGTAAGAATCATTTGCAAATTCCACCAGTTATTTCCTTGGATCCTTGGTTAATACCACAATTATGCATCATTGCACCAGATATTCCACTAGCTTCTATGTATTCTTGATGTTCTTACCGTGCTATTGTCGCCTGGCGTAGTCATCCAAGCATAGAGCATATACCCCGGTATACAGAGCATCGAGGAGAGTGCAGTCAGCCATCCCAATACGTGTGACCACCATGGGTACTCGTAATCCAGATACTTTACTGGTGTCCATTGAACAAGATTGAACACAAAGACACCCTGTAATGTGTTAAAAAAAAACCAGTCTAATATTGATGTATAAATAGATGCCTAGCTACCCCAGTCCCCAATTTACAATGCATATAAGTGGTGTAGTGACGGTCCAGCAGAATTTCCACCACATCAGAGGATAATATCCTATCATGTCCCGGATAGCGTCGTAGAACCGATTAACCCCAAAGGCCCAGCTGATAGAGATGCACTCGAAGAATATGAGAAAGAGGAGGCAGAACCCCGAAACAGCGTAGGAATCGAGGATCTGGAAGACATACATGCCACCCTGTGATATGCATGAGAGTCCTATCAAGTAGGAGAGGGCACAGACTATCGCTATGAAGAGTTCCTTGCGTCTCCGTAATAGCTGCGGCCATTCGTCCACCTGAAAGCCCATTGAATATATCAGATAGAATGTCCTCTCTCGTACAGATGAAGACAAAATCATACCATAGCCGTGACAAATCCCTCCATGGTGCAAAACTGTGAGTCAAGACCAATGAGCAGTAACATGAAGAAAAAAAGGCAGGACCAAAGCGGCGCTCCTGGTAGCTGAAGAACTGCTGAGGGGTAAGCAAGGAAGGCTAAACCAGGTCCAGATGCTGCAACTTCCGCTACAGGTTTCTGCTGCTCGTGGGCCATGAAACCAACTACAGAGAATATCACAAAGCCCGCAAACATGCTTGTTGAGGAATTGACCGAACAGACAATCAGAGCATCCTTATAGACGTTATTAGTAAACTTGTTGTAGCTTCCCAGGGCAACCAATGTGCCTAAACCAAGGCCGTACGAGAAGAAGATTTGAGTCACAGCATCTATCCATACCTGGTAAATTTACAACTTTAACGAATTTAGACTCTTCTCCAGTTGCTTTCTTTTCCAAACAACTATTGAGTTTCCTCAATCGTTTACCTCAGACTCTCGCAGCTTTGATAGATTTGGGCTGATGTAGAATCGAATTCCCTCCATTGCTCCCGGGAGAGTGATGCCACGAATTAGAAGGATGGTCAGGAGAACGTATGGGAAGAGGGAAGTGAAGTAAACTACCTTGCCTGTCCACTTCACCCCCTTCCAGATGCAGAAGTAACAAAGGATCCAGACCAAGAGCAGAGTACCTGCCAGTTCCCATCGAATATTCCCTACATACTCCACTCCCTCGCTGATCTCGAGTGCCCTCCGTCTGTAAATGCCTCTCAATTATTACCTTCCTTTTATCGTAACTTTGATGGAACCACGTGGAAGCTTACTCCCAAAATTCTTTAACTGGATCCGTCAGCTCTGTCACTGTTATGTTGAATCCATTGACGGAGCATATCTTGACAACGTTCTGGTACCTGGTTACCTGGTTCCAGCATTGTAGGGATCCTCTATCGTAAGGATTCACGCAGCTGAGTGTATTCCAGCCATTGTTACAACTTCCCCAGGGTAGCTCTGAGAGTAGTTTTATACAAAACCGTTTAGAAGGGTTGCAAACATAACCAACTTTTAATAAATAACATCTTGCTTGCTCTAACAATTTCGAATTCGTTAAACCAATTAATTTCTGGTTTACTTTTAAGTCATTCAACAACCTCGACAAAGTAATCAAATTAGAAGTGACACATAAATTTTGTGACAGAAAATAAACTCTACGACCGAATGTAAATCTGTTTGAATAAATTTAATACCAAACTGAAAAACGTTAACTACATTTCTCTCCAATTTTTGAATTTTTTTCGTATGAAAAAATTTGCGGGTTAATTACATCCTAACGATGAACATGTAAGAACATCCAAAACGTTGTTAACATAAAATTATTCAATGATAGGATGTATACATGGTTTTGTATCGGAAAATGTAATATTAATCTTCATATTTTGAAAAACGTATGTGTGTCCAAAAAATATAGAATAGTGAACGAAAAACGCATATATACGTGCTTCAAAATTGCTCCTTACATATGGAAAATGTACATACATATAAAACAATGTTGTCAATTCCATATTTGACCAGAGTGGATCTCTCTGTGTATTGTCACATAACAATTTACTATTAACAAGCCGATTCTGTTAATTTTCCTGATAATAAAAACCTTTTTCGGTTGTTTCTATTCACGATCAGAGATGGAAATTTCAGATTAATTTTTAATGTTGAATATGAATCACTTTTAGGTGTTTCAGTATTAAACAAACTCATAGGTATATATATTTGTTTTGTTTCTTTCATCATAATATTTGTAAATCATGCATTAAAATATTTATTTATTTGTTTATTTTTTCTTTAAATATTTTTCGGCATCGACTACCAAGATCATTTAACGTAAGTCCTACTATTTAAGCTGGGTTCCGACCACCGGAGCTATCATATATATATATATATATATATATAGCTCTGGTGGTCTGGTATATATATCCGCTACATCACCGTAGCTCTGTATTATAGTTGTGTATTTGCTTAGTCTTTTGCAAGCACTTTATCAGATAATAAAATGTAGAAGACAATTTGCGTTATTTTCAGAAAATTGGAATCACCATAATAAATTTCATTTCTGAGTTTATAGAAGAGGAAACGCGATTGTGTATTGTAAGCACTTTATAGGTAATGCGATCAAAAAAAGGGTAAATACATTTCAGTTAAATATATTTTCATTTTCATTTATGAATAATCATTTACTGGACCCTTAAGCTCAATAATTTCACAAATAGCGGCGTTTCATATTCTATGCGAAGTACTTTTCAAGGTATAATTAAAAAAGCATAGGCTTAAATGTTCCAAAGTATTGCAAAATTGTATCATGATAAGGAATTATTTTTTATATCAAAAATTTTAATGGATTTGAAGAGTAGCTGATTAAAACATATACTATTTACAGTTGTTTACGTAAGTTTACACAATTTACGGTTTTGAGGAGGAAGGTTACTGTGAAAGATATCATATTTTATAAATTATCAAATGAATAATTTATGATATAAATATATTTTCAAATAATTAAAAAAAAAAACATTAATTTTGTCCACCTAGAATTAGTTTTTAATCACTGTGCGTAGTCGGCACAAACCTCTGCGCATCGACATGAAGAAATAAAAAATGGCCCAGGCGAGGATGACAATGTAGTAAACGTTCATCCAGCAGGACATTACGGCTGCCGCATATCCAATGCCCTTGAAGAGAGGCGCGATTTTGAAGACGCCCAGGCCGCCAACAGTCAACATCTGACCAAGGGCTAGTTCCATAAAGAACATTGGCACACCGGCAAGTATTAGGGTCAGGAAGTAAGGGATAAGGAAGGCGCCCCCACCGTTCTTGTAACACAAGTAGGGAAACCGCCAGACATTCCCAAGTCCGATCGCCAGACCGACCTGAAATATAGAGAAAATCAGTCATCTATTCGAGCATTCTTCAATCATTTTACGTATTTTTTTTCTTTTTCGTGAACCAGCTAACAGTAGGAGAAATATGTTTAAAGATTAAATTGCTCCTTTGGTATAGATGTCGCACTTTAGAAGTCTTTAATGTGACAATATTAATTGTTTCGAAACATATCTATCTATATAAATAAAAATGTAAATATTTCTTTAATTATTATTGTAAATCTCCGAAAGTTCTTCACCGATTGCTTTGAAATTTTGATAGAATGTTGCATTTGAATAGAAGCGTGTTTTTACATATGTATTATATAAATATCACACCCGTGACAGTTAAACATAAGCTTTATATAAATTTCAATCTGTATGTTTTCATTGGCACTGTGACTGAAGTGTATCTTTATTGCAAGGTACAGAAATTTAATGGTGAGGCAAAAGGAATGTGTTGTGTTGCAAGAAAAATTAAACTGCTTCAACCTGAAAAAAACGCCAAAGCCATTAAAAACTGTTTGCCATGTATAATGCCTAATCAAAACATTTTCTATCTGACATCAGAAAATACAACTCATGCTTCAAAATGACGTTGATCGGTTGATCGCAGAAATTGTAATAGCTCAATTCATGCCAACTTTCATAGTGAAAGGACAAATTTATTATAATGCCAGCTTCTTCCTTACATTCCCCTATCGTTAATCTAAATTCTTACAAATGTATTTAATCAGTGATGGCAATGATGAATTGAAAAAAATAATTTGATGCGTTTGATCAAAACAGTTAATCACATGATACCATCTGGTGCACACAAGATAGTTGTTCATGCTGATGAAACATCTGCTGGAGAACATGTGCAAAGATTTAATACTTTAACTATAAATGAAGTGACAATCGTTATAGTTGCAGATCAATTTCAATTTAGAGATATTGTTCTTCATTAGAGAAACAATCAATTGAGTAATGTTGCAAAAGCTCGCCAATGCTACGATGCCTTGCAATATTCAATTATTTTTTTGGCATGGTGTCAACAGATATCACTTGAACGTTAAGATGATAAACAAGATGATAAATCCAGTTAGCGGTGAAGAACCAAGTATGAAATGCAGTGCAATGAACTATTATTCATACCGATTAATGATTCAAGAGAATGAAGATAATAATATTTTGAAATGTCGTTAATTGTTTCACCAGTAAATTATATAATTCATATGCCAAATACAGTTGTAAATAACGTTAATATAACTAACTTTGGAAGATTAATGATTTTGCCATCTTCATATACAGGTAGTCCATATCACATGCATGAGTACACTCAATATGCAATTGCATATTGCATAGCACGTGTTTTCAGAGATAAAGGCTGAAATCGCTAATGGATTTCATGGTAAAACATGAAGTGTTTGGATCTGTGCGCTGCTAGATGTACTCAGTGCTATGGTAAAAGAGAGGATTGCCACATGCACATATATCAATCTGGCAATATAACAAAATCACTTCAGACGAAATCGACGATGTAATATCCGCTGAAGTACCCAACACCAATTTCGATAAGGATTTCTATAAAGTTGCAACAAAAAATATGATACATGGACCTTGCGGTGCACTGAATACAAATTTACCATACATGATAGACGGAAATTGCTCTAAGTGATATCTTCGAGCATTAGTATACAACACAGTTACAGGAAATGATGGATATCCTTTATACAGAAAAAGATCAGCAGAAGATAGCAGTAAATTGGCAACCATACAAATGCGAAATGCTGACATTGCAGTAGATAACTGATGGATTGTTCCATGTTCGCCTTTGCTGCAAAAAGTATACAAAGTGTACATAAACGTGGAATATTGCAACATGACAGTTTTTGGCGTGCAACCAGAAAGAAGTGATAGGAATGCTCATATCGATGAAATCGCACAGTATCACTCTGGAATAAACATAAGGAGCAAACTGTATAACGAATTTTTTTCATTTTCCATACATGAAGCAAGTCCAGCTTTTATTCACTTAGCAGTTCATGTAGAAAATGAAGTGCACAAAAGTTCTAGAGTTGACAAACCAGACAATTTCTATATTTACGCAGACAATGGAACAATAAAAAATATTGTATGCTCACAAGCTTTGTGAAAATTTTGTGAAAATAAGCATATTAGATACGTGCACTTTCTTTTTTGTTTCGTTTTCATTTAACCAGATTGAATCACAACAACACCTGGCCGGGTACAGCTAGTAACAAATCCAAGTATTTTTTGTATAAAGTTGATCAAATTTTAAGCAGCGGATTATAGATCCTTTATTACAGGATCGACCAATATGCGATTTGTAATAATATATGACAAATTATGTTTTATTTTAAGTATCTATTGACTTAAAATGGTTGGTCGTTGCAAACAATATAATCGAAGTCCTGAATAATAATAGTTAAATTAAATTTCCCGCCACAATCAACAATTTGCATGTAATCGTCTTAACGTTTTTTAGCCCTCTACCAAATTTGAATTGCCCACTTTTGCCATATTTTACTGCAACAGAGGCACAACATTAAGCCCTGCAAAGAATGGAACCATATCTAGACTACGCTTCCAAGTCGGCGCAGATAATAATATCAACAAAGGTACCATGCAAATACTAGTACCTACTTTTACTAATTACATGGAACAATTCTTTACCTTTTACTGAGGTACGTTCTTAATTCAGGATCAATTAGGTTATCAAACAATAGCACACCTCTTCTCTTCTCTAGTTCAATTTTCCTCTTAATGCAAGCATATATCCAGGCGTTAACCAAAGTTTCATTTTATTTTCCTGCTGATTAACTAACTCGCATACATCCAATTATCGGCAATAATTAAATCTATCGCTCTTAGCAACATATATTCGCCCCATAATTCTTTCCACATGATCAATAACTATAAATTATTTTCTGTAATGTACTCCCTCACATTCAATTGTAATAACTCAGTATGATTGTAACTCCTATTGTAATAATTTAGTGTCGAAGTAACAACTGTATCATATACGTAAGGAATATACCTGATAATGTCTCACAACCGAGTCGAAACATTCCTATGGATTTTATTTTTATCTATCCCACCTTGGATTATATTCCTCGCAACGACCAACCATTTTGAATCATTAAATTCATCGAGCAAAAAGTATCGAGTTTAAGTATCTATTTTTATTTTATATTTATCACTATATACATATCGTTGTTGGTTCAATGCGTGTTTTCATTTTATATCTGATCGTAGTAATACCTTTCTCTCAAATTTACACTATTTGAATATATTCAGTATGCCTCCGCATTTAAAATATTCATTTATAATAAAATTCAATAAGCATGAAATTCGTTATAAAATCAGATTTTGAAAAAGTATTCGACAAAAATTGCCATTAAGGCGGCCTGACATCGGCAATTTCAAAATACGTATGCACTAAGCGCCAATTCCATGAAGATGATGGCGAATTAATAATCAGAACGGCCGCAGCGTATCGTATTTTTCTAACAATAAATTGCGGACTAAACCGCACAATAGGACTATTTGGCTTTGAATGCGGCAGTGAGTAAACTATATCGAATACAACAGTAGAGACATCCTGTTTCGGCAGCAATAGTAGAAGCATTTTGCCTCAGATAAAGTACCAACGTATGCAGCAATAGAAACACTCTCCATCGAATCAACCACTATCGTACTGAACTGCTGCACACTGTCCAGCTGAATCAATCAGAATACATAGCAGCTTATGATCACGATAACTAGTCTTACGACACTCCTCATGTATATCTTCACTGATTATGATATATCAGAGAGTTCAGAAGTAGTATCATAATAAACAACCCATCCGAGATAATCTTTGAGAGGCTTGCATTTGGAATGTTTAGAAGGCACTTACGCCGTATCATTGCATATTTATCATACTTTTCCGTTCAGCACGAGGATAGAGCAGTGCTAATCTGCGTCGTCGACGCATTGCTACTCCCTGCAGAGTTACAATTAAATCTGTGATATCAATACCGACCGTGCTACGATGCTGTCGATCGTACATGTTGTACAAGGTACACAGCATCATTAAATAACGTCCGTCACCAAATGACACCTCAATCAAATAGTCATTATCTCTTATGGGGAGTGAAGCAAAGGAGAAATGCCACTCTAAATTCCAGAGCCATTATTCTTATTTATGTGCTGTCCTTATAAATTTTTAAATCGTTAATGTGGCTCGTAGTACAATTTGGGTTGGCTAGTCTGACTTTATTTACATGACATTCTATTCTTATGTTAGAGGATCTTTGCAAATGGTAATACAGAATGAAGGAATCGAAAATATATACTTACTAATTAATTACATTTGACTTGATTTTTTGTACAAAAGTTTAAGAAAAAAGGTGTACTCACGACACTCAGAATAAAATCCAGTTTAGTGCTCCAAGTACCACGCTCCGGCAGCGGGGGCTTTGTCTTGCTTGGCTGTGCCCCCGAATTCAGGGAACTCCTGCTAGCATTTTCCGGGGGATTTACCGTGTCCGGCAGTGTCGTCTCTCTTGAGGCGTCCGTCATCTTATCTCCTCGTGGCTATTTTTTCCTTCAGCCTTTTCCGCGTACAGGCTGTTCTTTCCTAGTTTGTCGTTCCGGATGTTCCTCGGAGGGCTCAACTACCGCGGAGGCATAACACTCCTCCTGGTTTCCCAATCATGGTTTTACTTAACACTTACTGCCACCAAGGGCGTTGAAATTACTTGTTTCATTACTTTTCATAATCATTACCCAATTTTTGTACATTTTATTAACCCTTATATATGTCTGTCTTATAATATTGAATCAGACTTGTTTCATACTGTAGTCCAGAGCAAATATATATA
>JBCFXI010001624.1:0-45974 GCA_038496175.1 Ampulex compressa | reverse complement strand
GTAAGGCGTTACATTACACCTAAAAATCCGTACAACATACCTAAAATATCTAACTGTTAACCGACGTGACGGACATCTTGTTTTTATTTTTCCAACAAATGCCTATAGATGTGATATACACGTCGCTGAGGGTTTTGGAACGAAAGCATCTCGACGTGCATAGCACGTCTTTATAGCGCAAGTGGTTAAGATGCAATATTATGCGCCTAGACTTTTGGGCGCTTAATTCCCCTAATTTTCTGTTTATTGGGGTTGCTAAAGATCCTTGAGCTTTTCCCTTTCACTATCGCTGACCTAACATTTGGGCAATTGGCATGCAGATGTTAGATTTCGCTCTGGTTTGTTTCTCGATTTCCCTTTTCCGTAAGCGTAGGGCCGGTGTACGTAACAAATAAGAGCAAGAGGAGGAGATAAGTAACAAAAATTTTAGGATAACGGTGATGAGAATGAAAGACGGAAAAGGGATGGAGAGAGATGAAATACCAGAAAAGGGGTATAGAGGTACGGAGGGACGGACTGGCAGAGTGAGCGACGGGTTATTATAATCAGATATGTATCATAAAGGGGAGTGTAACCAGACAAATGGAAAAAGACAGTGGTAATACTCATAAGAAGAAAGGGAGAGAGAATTGTGGAGAATTACACGGGAGTGACGGTGATGTCAACATTGTGTAGGGTATATGGAGGTGTGTTAACCGAGAGATTGAGGGATGAAATAAACAGAAAGAAGGTGTTACCAGGCGGATTTTAGGAAGGGGAGAGATCATTATGTGTAATAATTCTGATGCAACAGTTTCTTCTTGAAGGGCATTTTCCCAATTTTAAAAGATATTTCGTTCTTTTCCCACCTTCTTAGACTATCAATAAGTTATATTAGGCTCTATAATGTTGTATTTCCACGATTCTATGAATAATACAATTAAATATGTCAATGTGTATTATAAAAACCATAATTATACATTCCTACGCAGTTTGTAAATAGCGCGCGTATCGATCACAGAGTCTACAAATCTGGGCCGATTGGCCCTAGTCGCCTGACACCACCACGGTCGTATTTTAGTTTCTCCTTGGCCCCCCTTGAGAGGTCACGGAACAAATTAATGAGTCCGTCTGTACAACCGAACTATTAGCTCAGCTTTCGCGCCCGCTGTGGATAAATTGTGGCTATTCAACAGTTCCTTCAATTCCACCATCGTAAACTCATTCGCGCGTATAAAAGACATCATTGCTGAGGATATCCTTGATCGCAGAAAGATTACTCCAAAAACTCTAAGTCACATAACAATTACACGGCTACTCCAGTCTATCTTGTCGTTCGCTCGTAACTTAATCCCGGATGAGCCCCTAAAAATATGTGGAATCAAGAGGTATGTGGAGATTTGTAAAGTAATAGAACACTGAGTAATAAAACATAAACACGAACACTTTATTGTTTAACACGTTTACGCCGGCGTGACCCACCGGTGGGTCACGTTTGACTATTCCTATATCCCTAGCGACCGGCGACAGACTTTTCGTTCTTCTATCGCGACACGTGTGTCGGTCCTTGCGTACTTGTGAGACTGAACATTTAAATTATGCGACATCGGTTTTTGTTTGGTGAATGCAAAGGTCAATGTCAAGGAAAAGAATATAATACTTAAAAACATTAATGTAATTTATTAAAACAAGATAAGCAAAGATGAGATTTCTGTGTACATTGGTTACAAAAGGTTGTTACTTTTGGCGTTACACTTTTAGCTGTGTTTGGTCCTAATATTCGTGTATTCTGATTATAGCATTCGAGTGCAACTTATCAGCAAGTGGAGAGGTAAACATACGAAGACAAGCCCCGGTCCTCAACCCGGGTTACGTTACCCGACATCTGCCTGTACTATCGGTACTACCTATCGGCGAGCGGCTAACTGTGGCTTGAACTGAACGGCACAAAAATTCTGCGTGGCGCTTAACGTGTTAACTCGCGGCAACCCAGTACAACGTATCGCATTTAAAATGTACATGGGATCCCGCAGAACACGATCGTCCCGTTGAACGTCGTAATGCTTTCTATGCTTTTTACAATTCTTTTAACCAAAATCACGCACTACGCGTAACTACGTTACACGCATACATTCATACACATACACATATCGCTAAAAACTGTGAAACCAATCATAGTAAATGCCAATTAGAATAACGAACTAAGCCAAAATATATCGAATAAATTATACGAAATAGCTTAAAGCCTCATTAGAAAAAAAACACCCTATCTAATAAATAGCCCCTATTGAGGAAAAGTTTTTAAAAGCAATCAATAGTTTTAAACTTTATGGAAATATGTCAAAGTTCACCAAATGCATAAAGCAGTATAAAATATAAGAATATTCCTCCATGCATACTTTGATGAACGAGAAAAATATTTTGACCATGGAAAGGGTTATGAAAAATAAAATTTAGGCGACATTGTACGACAAGCGACCGACAAATGAAAAGACTACACACTAATTGATTGACGCTTCTATAATTATTTTGTTTGAATTCACCGATACATCTTGGCAATAAATTATTATTACTCAAATGTTCGTAAATTGACTTGATGGCACTGATAATGGTCTGTTATCAGCTACCTATCATCGAGAGTCAGACAGCGCTTCGGTAATTGTAGGATATCTCGAAAACTATTTGTTGGATTTATTTGAAAATTGTATATAATATTTTCGAGATATCAACTTTAAGAAAATGCAAAGAATAAAAGTCGATTTTTTGAAAATCCTGACTATCCCTGACCCCTTAATTGCGACTCATGAAATACATGAGAATTTATAACTGCCAACAGGTTTAATACAGATTAAAAAGCGCTTATGAGAATAAGTCTTCATGATGCTTAAAAGTCTTCATGACTACATGAGTTGCAGAAACCATTATATATTATATATAAGATATATTTGATTCCTATACGCGATAAGATATTTTTACCCCAATTCCTTTTATGGATCGGGCTCGACCTGCATTCTTAGCGTTAGCCTGAAATAATTTTGTAAGCGAGAATAGCAATTGAACAGTTTTTGAGCCCTATAAATATGGATAGAGATTATATCAGTTCAAATTTAGATGAATTCGAATTTTCGACTTTGAACAAGCAAATTACATCGATTCACGATACATTACGCTACGAAACTGATGGCGTAAGCTTTTTTTGCCTGATTAATTCCTACATATTGTATAAACTAGAAAAAAAGAAAATATGAAAAAGGCTACTCAATCATTTACACTCTCTAAAAACGCTTGTAGAGCAATTGAGTGGAACCTATCGCCATCATCGTGAGCAAGCGTCAACGTTGCTCACTGACAAACCCTGGCTAAATACACAACTGCTACTATTGTGCTAAAAGGGAGAAAAAGGGACTGCAAGGTTGGTTCTGGCCGTAATAAGCCTGGCGGTAGACGAGAAATCTCGTATTATTATGATACGTGTCCTGAAAACCCGAAAGTACATCTTAGGGATTGTTTTACTAAATATCACACAAAAACTAATTATAGAGTGTAATATTTAATACATTTTGTTGTATTCAATGTAAAAATAAATATATTGTTGCAATTTTATGATTTGTATATGTTTGTTTGAGTAAAAATGATTTTAAAGTACCTGTAAAATGCTTCCCTAATGTAGCCGAAATCGTCTCGATTTGCAGGTTCGCTCGAGCGAAAAAGGCCTCGAGTGCAAAAGGTTAAAAGTAGAGCTGTTTAAAATGGCTTGAAGCAATGTCGAAAGATAGAGAATTTAATGAAATGCATACAGCTTGTTGGTTAGCATAAAATGAAAAGAAAACTTGGGTTGTTTTTAAGTTTTTAACACAGGCCTTCTGGTAACCGTACGACTTTTTACCGTTATGTCAAAACCATTTCTTTTCGTACAAACCAGAAGTTTTAAACAAAAACTAGGTATAGAAAGTATAAATTCTAAGCTTTCTGACGATGAACTAAATTATATGCCTTGCTGAACATTCCTGGAAAATATTTCACAATTAAGTTCAAAATGTGTCAATTACCAGATGTTCTTCGGAATTGTGATAGGGACTTGACAACGTTGCTGGAGTATAATCGTACCTTCCAAAGGTTACATACCCAAGGATTCAATAAATGTTTCATAACCCCTTTAAAGGGAGCAAGGAGAACTTGGAATATGACCATGGCAGTGTCAACCTGCAGGGATCAATAAGACCAGATTTATAGACATTATGATGGACGCGCATGCAAGTTACAAATTACACAAAAATTTGTAATTGTAGTTGTTATAATACATATTAACATATTTAATTATATTATCTATAAAAACGTGTAAACACAACATTATAGAACCTAATATAACTTACTGACAGTATAAGATAATGAGAAAAGAATAAACTATCATTTACAATGGAAAAAATATCTTTTAAGAAGAAACTTTTGCATTAGAATTTTTATGTATAACAATTTCGTAACATTAATTGATTGAAAGGATTAAATCAAGTAGTTGCGCGACACAGATAGGGGATGGATTATTAATTCTTTCTTTTCAGAGCTGTAATGCACTTTATCAGAACTGTGAAATGGTTAATTTCAGAGCTATGGCACAGTTCTTGTCAGAAACACAATTTATTTTACATGGGAACAATGGCTCAAGCAATTAATATTACGAAATCAATACAGATAATGCAAAAGTTTTAGTCTTAAAGAACTTTCTTTTAATTTTAAAGGATAATCCATTGGTTTCCCACCATCTTTTACAAGTAATAAGTTTTATTAGGTTCCATAACGTTGCGTTCGCACATTTCTATGAATAATACAATTAAATACAGTAAAGAATTTTAATATTCGAACACTATGAGATTTTTACTTTGTTAGATCATAACTTCATTCCTAACAAAACAAACAAAAATGTAATCAAATGTTATATTAACATATGTGCCTAGGAAACAATAGTATTGTTTTTATTTATATAACTTACAATAGTTGCTAAATAACACGATTTACATAAAACACTGTCGGATTTTTGTGTTATTTTAATATTTGGACGCTTGGTAGTGTAGTACCTTTTTTAAGTGTTTTACGTGGAGTTACTTTGAGTTAGAACGCAATATATGTTTACAAATACAGTCGACTATTCGTATGATACTAACAGCCTTATTTTATCAGTTACTTTTCAATAATCGTTGGGTACAAGTGTATAACGCCACAGAAAGTAATATAATTTTTAATATACGACAACTTGTGATTTTTCACAATGCAAAGGGTAAATCATGTAGACAAATTGCTGCCATGCTCAACATAAGTAAGAGTACAGTGATAAATATCATTAAACAATTTAAATATGAGGATCATATAGACTCTATATCACAAAAGGGTCAACTGAAGAAGTTGGATGCACGTGATTGAAACTAATAAGAAAAATAAAGAAGAATCCTTCACTCGGTACACCAACATTAGCAGTGGAGCTGTTAAATGGAACTGAGAAGACGGTACATCCCCAAACGATCCACGTAGCTTTAAAAGATAGTGGCTACAATGAAGAAGTGGCTAGGAGGAAAGCATATGTGAATGCACAGAATCGAAAGAAAAGATTAAATTTTGTTAAAGAACTTGTTTTGAAGAAAGAAACATGGTGAATCGTCATTTTGACAGACAAAAATATATTTAACATTTTTTGATCGGGTGGACGCGGATGGTATGGCGTAAGAAAAATGAAAAATTTTAATTTAAGAATTAAGTGGCAATATATACATTCGTAACAAGTCTGGGGCTGTATATCCACATCTAGACTGGGTGAATTAGTTTTTGTTGACAATATTATAGACAACCACCACTTCAATTACCAGACCTGAACCCTATTGAAAATATGTTAGATAAACTAGAGCAACGTATCAAAAAAACAACAATATCTTCAAAAGAAATGTTGAAACATCAATTAAAAGAAGAATGGGACAATATATCAGGTGTACCGGTATGAAGTGAGCGTTTTTTGGTGAAAATGAAACACCAATTTTGAATGGGAAAGTAAAAAAATTTTATTCAAAGTATCGACCATTGCTTTCTACACATTTTGACCTCCTTTCTGGTAATTTGTGGATACCACGCCAATAGAAATGTTCGTCTTTTGAAGCAAACCAATTGGACACCCAATTTTCGATATCTTCGTAGGAATCGAAGTGCTGCTCAGCCAATGCATGTTCCATCGATGAAAACAAATGGTGGTCGAAAAGGGCCAAGTCTGGTGAATACGGTGCGTGGGATAGCAGCTCCCAGCCAAGTGCTTTGATTGTATCCAGAACCGGTTTTGCTTTGTGTGCAGGTGCATTACCGTGTAACAAAATTACTTTGCCGTGTCTTCTGGTCCATTCTGCTCGTTTTTCGATCAATGCATGGTTCAAATTCATCATTTGTTGTCTGTAACGATTAGTTTTAACAGTTTCACCAGGTTTTAGAAGCTCATGATATACCACAGCTTTCCGATCCCACCAAACACAGAGCATTGCCTTCTTGCTGAATCGATCTGTTTTTGCAGTCGATGTTAATGGTTGTCTCGAATTAACGTATGATTTTGTCCGTTTAGAATTCTTAAAATAAATCCATTTTTCATCGCCAGTAACGATTCGATGCGAAACTGATTTTCTTTCGTGTCTTTGAAGCAAAATTTCACAAGTGTTTTTTCGGTTTTCCATCTGTCTTTCATTCGATTCATGTGGCACCCATTTTCCACACTTTTGCATCTTTCCCATAGCTTTTAAACGGTCAGAAATTGTTTGTCGTACAACATTTAACATTGCTGCCATTTTCTGCTGAATCAAAGTATCATCTTCATCCAATATTGCTTGCAATTCGGCCTCTTCAAACTCTTTTAGTGGTCTTCCACAATGTTCATTTCTCACATCAAAATTATTATCTCTGAACCGTTAAACCATGTCTTGCATGTTGCTTCTGATAGAACATGATCACCATATGCCTCCATAAGCATTCGATGCGACTCTACAGCAATTTTCTTCAAATAAAAACAAAAAATTAATGCTTTCCGCAAATCATCGCTTTCTGGTAAAAAAATTCGACATTTTTAACACGATGAAAGAACATGATGCTGTTTGTTCAATGACTTGATGTATATTAAATATGTTTGACAGATGTCATACCAACCAAACAAAAAAAAAATTAAGGCTCGTTCACCACAAATGTTTCCTATCACAACATTTGTATCTGAACACTCACTTCATACCGGTACATCTGATATATAGTGAATATTTTTAAAAAATCATTAGCAATATGCCACAACGCTTAAAAGAAATGATACAGCAGAATGACTACCCAAGAAGATATAAAAATACATATTACTAAAAATATTAATCTAAAATAATAAGTACTAAAAATATTAATCTAAAAATAAGTAGTTTCTAAAAGTGTCTGGATATTAAAGTAACGCGAAAATTAGACAGTGTTTTATTTAACTCATGTTATTTAACAACTATTGTGTTATGTAAATAAAACTTATATTATTGTTTATTCGACATATACGATAATGTAATTCTTGATTACGTGTAACAAAGTAAAAACCTCATAGTGTCCGAATATTAAAGTTACTCACTGTGCGTCAACATAGATCATAACCATAATTATACATTTCCATGCAGTTTATAAATTGTACGCGTGTTAAACATAGGTTTTGCAAATCTGGACCAATTGATTCTTGACACTACCACAGTCATATTCCAAGTTCTCTTTGCTCCCCTTGAGAAGTCGTAGCATAAATTATTGATTCCTTGTGTACATAAACTTTTTCTGTTTTTTTTTTAATCCAAACTTTTTAAAATATATCAACATTTATTATATTTATAGGTATTTAAACAATGAAATAATCTTATTCTTTAAATACTCTATTTCTCATTTCTATACAATTTAATTCAAATTTAGGATAAACGCATTTACCCTGAATTTGATCAGTATATTCGTTATTTTTTAATTTCAATTATACACACAGATAGACATTTTCAATACAAAATTGCACTTTAAAAAACTTAAACATTGTCTAAATCAACATAATATTAACATAATGCCAAAGTCTTTTTAGATATTAATTTAATACTCATAGTTACTATTCATTAAATAGCCATACTTGTGATCAGGAAATTTACTAGAAATTCCCTCCATTAGCATTTTTTCGATCATCGCATCCCATTCAGTGACTAAGTCAACGTCGCAGGATTTTGTGGAAGCTTTATTATGTTGATAACTTTTTTCTCTAATAATCTGCAAAAAACAATTAAACTTTGGTCAACAAGGTAACTCATATGTGTTTGATAAAAATATATTAGACACATTAAGATAAACTTAATTAAGTGTCTCCATTCTGTATAGCTTGTAGATCTATGCAGATTGCTACATTTTCCTGGAATTTATTTTATGCATCATAAGCATGTATAAAGTCTTCTAGTTAGGCATATAACTAGTAATTAACATAATTATGAATAAGATACTTTTGCTTTAACATATTGACGTCCAATTTTTCGTTTTTTGTACAATTTTAGTAATTTTCGAAAACTTATAGAATATTTTGGTAACACACTTTGCAAAATTTTCATGCAAGTAAGCTAGCCCTTCTTTCTTTTGTATTTCATGATGTAAACTTCTTTGGACAGATGCATTTGATGACCCTAGTGCCATAACAAATATATATTTGAAAATAGTTATTAAGTATCATTAAATGCACCAAGGTGTCACAGTGATCATCTATGATCACTAGCAGGATAAACATCCCATGAGTAAGAATGTTGTCTTACTTCACCATATTTATTATTATTGTACCATTATATGCTTAGAATAATAAAAATACTTTTTGTGGCATCATGAGTAAAGTATATGATTTTAACATGACGATCAATGTGTTAAGTAAAAAGAAAAAGTTAATAGCAGAAGATGTAGCATTCCTGAAGTGTGCATTGGCAATTGTAATAATTTAATTTAATCGTTGTCATAAAATGTTCTTTCGATGAAATAAATCTAAGCACAAATCCAATATAATCAAGCAAAAACTTAGTACACCTCTAATAATTTTTTCAAAACAACATTCATCTATAATTAGAAAATTTAAATATATAGGCGGCATATTTATTGATTTGTTACAAGGATACTGTCCAGACATATGCAGTTTGCATTATAAACCATCACCTGCATATGTAGTTTATAACTGCACCAAGTATACATAATTATGGCAATCTTAATTATAAGCATTCACAAGAAACCTTTCTCTTGCCCTTCAAAGGTGCATCAATATATTTCTGTTTTCAGAATTAGAACTCCAATTATACTATGAATAATGCAATGTTTAAACCAACTCTAACATTGTCCTTTTTTAGTTATAAGCCAACATATTGGAGATGAGTTCAAATGTGTTTTAAATTATGTGTATAAATTTCTACGAAATACTGCTTCTGTTCATAGCTGGAATTGTTTGAGTTTAACAACAGTTGTAATATTTGTGTGAGTTTTGACAGAATTGTGGAGCATGTACAATGTGTTTGATCCTATGAAGCAATGTACGAAATTATATCATTACATATATTATTAACATGTTGAATGCCATGCCAATTAGATACAACAAAATACTAACGTTATGAAATTGCAGGTCCCTTCATGCTCTAGTAAGAATAAATAGAGCAGATACCTACTATGGTCCCATTACAAAAACAAACTTCAGTTACGGATGACCATCGTGACAGTCAACACGTTAATGGTGTAAGTAAGATCGACTAACTTACTCTATATGAGATCTTTTCTTATGTGCATGTTTTTTTAAAATGTTATATGCACAAACCTAAATTATAGATACACAAATTTATATATTTAATCAAATTGTACTGCAATAGACGCAAAATAAACACGATAACGAACACAAATGTGTATTTATAATTTACATTTATACAAATAACATTTTTAAAAAACATGTACATCAAAAGAGATCTCACATGGACTAAGTTAGTCTATCTTAGTCACATCATTAATAATACATATAATCATGTAATTATGCACATTTTTTCATAGGATCACACACATTGCTCATTCATCATAATTCAAGATATATTTAAATTCATCTCTAATATGTCAGATCGTAATTATAAAAGACCCACGCAGAGATGGTCAAAACATTGTTACATTTATTATTAACACTTTGATTGCCACGCCAAAATCATATGCTTTGCCCAAGACGCCATGGCATTCTTTTTATTATTCAAAGCATATAATGGTAAAATAATAATGAATTGATGTTAGAAGACAACGTTTTTATCAAATGGAGCGTTTATCTTACTGGTGGTCACAGGTGACCACCGCAGCGCCTTAGTAACGGTGCCTTAGCAATGAACACAAAAATCAAGGTAGCAGAATTTATAATGGCACTCGAAATGCATTTTACACAGTGCCTTTCTCCAGTACTGTCAAATACACCTGTTCGACAAAGATTGCAGCACAAAATGCAAAAAAAAGAAGGGCGGATGTATCTGGAACGAAAATTTTGCAGAAAATTCCAAACTGTTTCGGTCAAAAATTGCTAAAAATAAAACCAAGAAGGTGACCATTTATTGTCCGGCTTGTATTGGTGCGCCACATTTATGTTCAAAGTGCTTTAACAAAGTGCATCGTTAGATGCAAGAATTATTCTAACATTTTTTTATTGATGTTCCAATAAAAAATTTTAATTGTTCAATACAACACTTTTTATTTCAAAGTATCTTTTATATATCGGCAATATTCAAATACATTAACTTTCGATTTTCATTTAGTTTTTTACAATTATAAAAAGTCGAAAGGCTCCAGTCCCCAATGACCACCGTGGCGTCACGGGAGAAACCGTTGCCGGTCATATATGACCAACGTGGCAGTCAAAGTGTTAATGTAATTGGAGTTCTAGTTCCAAAGACAGTCAAATAATTTGATTTTAATTATATACTATCATGAGATACTGTTTCCACTAAGAAAGAATGCCAAATGTCTCAAATAGTGACAGAAGTTATTCTTTTAGGGAATAAAAATATCCAATTCATATACTTGTTATAAAACTGTGACAGACAATATAAACATGATTTTATCAATGTGCTTGAAATATATTGTATATTGTATACTTTTCATCAATTAACTTAGACAATATATTTCTGAGGAGAAACCAAGCATTTTTAATTTTATCTCTCAAACCAGGTTATATTTCAAACTGTAACACTAAAGCTTTTTATACTTCAATGAAACAAATTTCTCAAGAGAGTATAATGAATAATTTTATAAAAACATGGAATTATCCCTGTTACAAATGAAACGGTTTGTATTTAATAGTCATGCTACAAAGGCATGCCAGACTGGCTACTCAGTATTAAAAATAATTAAAGGGTAATAACGTTAAATTACAAAAACGTTGGCATGAAAATTGTGTATAGCGACTCCTATTAATATTCATATGCAATAGCATTTTGTTTATTATTACCTTGTATCTCTGACCATTATTACATTGTTATGTTCTTTCTTGATCTAAGAAAAATATATTTTTCAATACCTTGTAAATTCTATTACAAACTAAATAGTTTAAATAAATAAAATCTCTTTTTTTATTAAATATAATTACACAATTTACGTAACGAAAATGGAATATACATTAATTTAATTATGATTCGATGTATAAAGTAATATCTTTTACCTACTAAAGACACCAATTTTTCGTGATGATCAGATTGATAAAAATAACGTTATCATTCGGTGATATCTAAAAAATAAAATATTACAGCTTACAAATGTTAATAAGCAGTTACTGTATGCCCACAATTCCCTATTTTGTGCAAAATCCAAAGAGGCAAATTTTGATGAATGTAGAAGAGTGTAATTAACGTCGCTATTCTCTACTTGTAACAAAAAAAATCACTTACAGAGCCAGCTGCCTTCACCAGTCGAAGAATCGTAACGTAATATTCATCAATAGATGACATGACTTTTGTTTAACTGACAGAAAAAGTGTGAATCAAAGGTGTGCAGTTAAAACTGTTTCCGAAACAAACAGCCAATACCGCCTGTGAATTACTAATTAACATAACAGTTTATTGGCTACTTTATTAGCTGCCCAGCACGCATTTTTTGTATAGGACGAAGCATCTTCGGTAAAGCACTACCTAACGTTATAATTTAAAAAACGGCCGTCGACTGTAAATCACTTGTTACACTATCGCCCAAACCAG
The DNA here is from genome assembly GCA_038496175.1 of Ampulex compressa. NCBI lineage: Eukaryota > Metazoa > Arthropoda > Insecta > Hymenoptera > Ampulicidae > Ampulex > Ampulex compressa. The sequence goes on along the minus strand of JBCFXI010001624.1, from coordinate 33,762 downwards.
GACTGCAAAATATGATAAGGAAGGTTCTAGTAAACTTCTAGTTGACTTTGGGGACCTCAGGTGGGGTAATTGAGAAGCTCCGGAGAAACGAGTCCGTTTTAACTTAATAGTGCCGTAGCATGGTTAGCGAGTGCCCACGGTAAACTTCCACCTTAGAGCTACGTTGATGTAGTGGATAAATGTTTGAACACACCGAATCAATAATAAATATGTGAGTATACCTTGCTAATTTATTGATTTTAATAATATATAATGATTTAGGATAGTGCAAACTAAATGATGTCAATAATTGACCATGGGTCATGTTAGTAGTTGACCACGTGGTCATCTTTTAAAACACATTATACCATAAAAGTGAGCATTCTATTACACACCGAATCAATAATTTGTTCCACGACCTCTAAAGGGGGGCAAGGAGCAGCTGGAATGCGATCGTGGAGATCCTAGTGGCAGGGACCGGCTGGACCTGGTTTACCGACTCTACGCTCGACATACGCACTATTTACAAACTCCGCAGAAATTTATAATTATCGTTGTTACAATACACATTGGCATATTTATTTGTATTATTCGCAGAAACGTGCAAATACAATATTACAGAGCCTAATATAACTTATTGCTAGTCCAAGAAAGTGAGAAAAGAACGAATTACCTTTTTAAATTGAAAAAATATCCTTTAAGAAGAATCTTTACATCAAAATCATTACATATAACGATTTCGTAACATTAATTGCTCAACCAATTGTTCCAATGTAAAATAACTTGTAATTCAGTCAAGAACCGTGTCATAACCCTGAAAAGAACCATTTTACAACTCTGAAAAAGTGCATTATAACTGTGGAAATAAACAATTAATAATCAATCCTCGCACAATTACTTGATTTAATCCTTTTAATCGATAGATGTTACCAAATCATTGTCTGTAATAATACTGATGCAAAAGTTCCTTCTTGAAGGACATCTTTTCAATTTTAAAAGGTAATTCGTTCTTTTCTCACCTTCTTGGACTAGCAGTAAGTTATATTAGGCTCTGTAATATTGTATTTGCACGTTTCTATGAATCATACAATTAAATATGCCAACGTGTATTATAACAACGATAATTATACATTTCTGCGGAGTTTGTAAATAGCACGTATGTCGATCACAGATTCTATAAATCTGGACCAATTGGTCCCAGCCGCCTGACACCGCCACGGTCGCATTCTAGCTTCTGCTTGCCCCGCTTCAGGGGTCAAGGAACAAATTAATAATTCGGTATGTACACGCTAACATATTCAATTGTACTATTCATAAAAATTTGCAAACCCACCCACCTTAAACAGTAGGTCCTAAGCAAAATGACCTTGGCAGTCGGTGCCGAAAAAGAATTAAACAAAAAAAAATGTCCCACCTTTTCGACACCTCAATGTATCTCGCTCGCTCTTAATGTGTCTTTCTCGCACGAATTACATGTCACTCGCTCTCAACGTGTCTCATACGCACTCAATATGTTTCGCTCTCCTTTACCACGCCTTCCGCCATTGCGGATAAAACATAAGCCCGAGCAATCTCTGCCGTGCTTACCTCCGATAGAATTTGGCACACGAATCCTGAATGGAGAACGCAGAGCGGACATTATTGTATATTTGAATATATGATTGTAAATAAATATTACGCACACATTAAACTAACTTGTGTCGAATTGCTTTCAGTGAAAAGATATTTTCTTACTATAATTTTGGAAACATAGAATACACGTAAAAGGATATCTACAAAGAAACAGAATCGTGAAGAATTGTAGTCATCGGTAACTTGTATTTTGAACTTTAATATTGATCACTGTCCTGTGACATAAAATTGATTCCAGTAACACAGGTTTAAAATTAGCATGGATTAAGTAATAGGGAAATAAATTATGTTTATATTAATATTGTATATTTTTATTGTACTAGAAATATTATTATAAATGTTATACTATTCAGCGACGTGTGCCACCAACAAGACATTATGTGTTGCTAGTAACACTACTTTGGTATCGCGCGTAAAGCTATAAACAAATGCTAGTCGAGACGGCGGCGCCAAGCGAGAAAATCTTGATTACTCGCGTGGCCGGTAATAAGTAAAAATAATTTTTTTATGCAGTTATTATCCTAAACTGCCAAAAAAGAATGGAACCAAAAAATTAAGTCTGTCATAATCCTCGCGGTACTATGGAAGCTCTTAAATGAATCGTTTCATTCTCGGTATATATTGAATCACCGGACTTTCAAACCGCATATATTGTTTGGAAGATCAATCGACTAGTCATATACGGCTAATTCTTTAACTACAGATATTGTACATGAGGAATCAATAATTTGTTTCTCGACTCTTCAAAAGGGGGCAAGGAGAACTTTGAATATGACGGTATCAGGCGGCAGGGTCCAATTCGTCCAGATTTATAGACTCTATGATTGATCTACGCGCTAATTACAAACTGCGCAGAAATGTATAATTAGGGTTATTACAATACATATCGACATATTTAATTGTATTATTCATAGAAACGTGCAAACACGACATTATACAATCTAATATAACTAATTGCTAGTTCAAGAAAGCAGGAAAAGAATTATTGACGTTGAAAGAAAACTAAACGTATCACTCTCTCTCTCACTTTGTCAATCCTTAACTCAGTGAAGGCCATGATATATCGTTGATTGCGTGAGTGTCGCTGGATAACCATGTTGAATGGTCTGTTCCGTGAGTAACTGCTGCTCCCTGTGACGAGCACTACTCCGGTGCAAAAAAAAAAGGGGAGATCGGGGATTAAACCAACATTAAAATTATCAGAATCTAACGATCATTTACTTGTAATCGAATCGGCATTCCAAGCGCAACGGAAACAAGCAGAAATTATCGGAAGTCTCAAGAAACCTGACTAACATCAGTAGCTCTAGCACTCAGGTGAATCGGAGCTGGACACGTGTCTGATAAGGCCTTGGAAGGATTGTATTGCTTTATGGAATTTTCAGTGAGAACAGATAACCTGGAAATAGATTTGCTGGATATAAAGAGCAGTGCTTTTGGACGCGTTCATTACTCATTTAGTCGTTTATTATTCAAGGGTTAACAACGTTGTAGCTCTACCAGTGAAACTCTCTATCTCCCTGTTTCGTAAAAATTGATTAGTAAGCCTTAGCCATATTCGTATTTTCTAACTGAGCTTCACTCCATCAAGTAGTAGACATCACGATATTTGTGAACTATCTGAGACGCACTCGATTGCGTATTAGAGAAGGCGCAAATATCTGGAATCAACGAACATTTAATTGCTTTTACAATCGGAGCGTCTCGGACGATTCAACGCGCATTCGACTGCGTATTGAAGAGACCGACAAAGATTTCAATTTCTTCTGATCTAAAGTCATCTCCGGAAGGACTGAGGTGCACTCGACTGCGTATCGGTAAAACCGGGAAGACCAAGGGTCAGTTTGATGAGAAGTAAACTCAAGACAGAGGCTCAACATTTAAAGATTTTATTTTAAATTAGAATCGTCAATAAAGACATTTATAGCGAGGGAAGGCTTCACTGCTGTTGACACATTCTGTCAAATTCCTGCATCCGCACCTGAACCGTACATTGAACAGCCACACATTCACGGCGATCTTGTTAAAAGATTCGTTCAATCTCTCCAGAAATTCATCCAGAGATTCTAGATCATTAGTTTCATCCTAAGAAAGTGTCGCGCAGACACGTAGATCCAAGAAACCGATATCCTTTTTACTTCTAAAAAAAATAAAATTAATAACCGCGGAAAATCGTAATAGCAGTACTCAAAATACGGTGTCTGATTGTCTGATATATAATACATCTAGTGTGTGCCGATATGCAATTTTCTATTTTATTTAAAAGACTTATTTTTCTTCCTATTTTCTTTAACATATAATCACAGTGATCGTTAAATCGAAGCTTGTCATTAACCATTACGCCTAAGTACTTCATTAGGACGACCCGCTCTATCACTATACCATCTAAAAATTTCACAGTAACATTACATTTCAACTTTTTTCTTGTACTTTCTACTATCGTATATTTTGTTTTCTCTACATTCATCTTTAGTTTATTAGCATTTATCTATTCTCTCATTACATTTAATGCTACACTGATTTATCTCTCTATCTCCATGCTATTTATGCTTGCCTGTTATTTTTTTAAATTTTACAATCCTCCGGGTACGCTTTAACAATATCATATATATATATATATATATACATATATTACAGTAATGAACCTAATACTAATCCCTGTGGCACCCCATAATCTGTGTTCAGTAATGCAGACCATACATCGTTATACCGTACTTGTTGCATTCTATTTGATAAATATGATCTGAACCATTTTAGCACCCTTCCTTTAATATTATACTGATACATTTTTACTAATAACCTTTCTTTATTAATTGTCTCGAATGCACGCTTAAGATCCATGAGTATAACTTCTACAATTTCTCTTTCACTAATTATCTATTTCCATTCATCTATCATCTTCTCATATGGTCAGCTGTATTACACTGAAATCGAAAGATACACCTATATGAAATTTTACATCTGCACGTCGGTTGCTCCCAGGTTATTTTCTACGATAATGAAAAGAAAAAATTCCAGGATCTTTAAGCACCTCGATAAACACAGGCAGGACGCGAGTAAAATAAAGGCACGTGCAAGATTTCGTTTTACCATGGAAATTTTCTTTGGGAAGAGCTAAAAATTCCCTGTATATATGTAGGATTCCTTTTGATTGACTAACTCCCAGGGATCACTTGAGACAAAACTTATATTTATTAAGGAAACAAAGTACAGAAAATGAAGAGATTAATATATGTTCGATCGGTGGACGCCAAGACCCAACTGCCGACTTTTCTACGCTGCCCTTTGTGCTCGGGCCCTGCGCCGCGAGCCGTCGTAGCCCCGTGACTCATCACGACGCGGCGTACGCGTCAAAGCCATCCCTCACTCGGTCACTCCTGCATACCCCTCTTCGCCCTCCGAAGAGGTTACATCGTAGTGCTTCATGCTATCGGCCGCGGACGACGTAATGCGGGGCCCTTCGCTATCTCCCACCCGGACAACCTCGTAACGATTGTTTCTTTTCACCTTCGTCACTTGATACGGTCCAAGAAATTTTGCTTTGAGCTTAGATCCGGGATCAAATTGAGTTTTTCTAATTGCTACTAAATCGCCTTCCGCATAATTCGCCGCCGCTTTACATCTTTTATTGTATGTGCGCCGATTTTCCTCCTGCACTTTCAGCAAACTATTCTTTGCAATTTCTCGCAGGTCGTTGCGCTCATTGGCAAATAATTCAACCGCTTCTCACCGAATAAGGTCTAGAACTTCCACGTCTTCCGCTTGACGCATTTTTATCCCGAACATTAACTCAAATGGGCTCATGCCCACGCTTCTTTGGTAGGTGCTATTTATGCTACGTTGTACTTTGTAGACGTACTTATACCAATTGCCCTCCTTACCTAAACACAGCTTAGTCAGTACAGGTATGATAATTCTATTGATTCGCTCAACCTGACCGTTCCCCCGTGGGATTCCTGTCGTGATGCTAATATGCTCAATATTTTCTCGTTTGCAATAGTCTTTGAAATCCGCCGCTGTATAGGCTGCACCTCGATCGGAAATTATACGCGCTGGATTACCGAATGTTCGCTGTTGCGCTGTTAATTTGTCTAATACTTCCTTCGTATTCGTGGTCTTTGTAGGATAAAGCTAAACAAACTTGCTGAAGCCGTCTACGATCACAAAAATATACTTATACAGCTTGCTAGTCGCGGACATAGGACCCAGATGGTCAATGTAATAGGTTGATAACGGTGTATCACCTTTCGCAATCGGATGCAATTCCCCCTCTACTTTGCCCTTCTTCCTTTCCGCTAACACGCATGGTACGCAACATTTAATAAACTTCTCAAGTCTTTCGGTTAAATTCGGTATATAATATTCGTTTTTAATTCGTTCGGTCATTTTTCGGACCCCGAAATACCCGTTTTCGTGTATCCTCCTAATAGTCTCGGTATACATACTGGCTGGTAATACAATTACATTCTTGTCTTTAACCCGCTTCATTAGCAAATGATCTTCCACTATGTAATCTTCGTAAGGTTCAGTTCGCAACACTTGTTTTATCGCACGAATCCGCTCGTCTTCGTCCTGCTTTCTCCGTAGCACTGCGAGTACGGTGTCCTCAACCACAAACACTGGGTGGCGACTTAACGCATCCACAGTTCGCAACACTTGTTTTATCGCACGAATCCGCTCGTCTTCGTCCTGCTTTCTCCGTAGCACTGCGAGTACGGTGTCCTCAACCACAAACACTGGGTGGCGACTTAACGCATCCACGTGCCGCAACTGCGTGCCTGGGCGGTGCTCAACTTCGTACTCGAATTCTTCCATCGCCAATGCCCATCGCGCTACTTTTGGTGACAGATCTTGTTTATGTAAGGTTTTACGCAATGCATCGCAATCGGTAACGAGCTTAAGTTTAATGCCTAGCAGATATACCCTGAATTTCTGCAATGCTTTGACAACCGCTAAAATCTCTAGTTAGAGCTACGGTGGTGTAGTGGATAGAGGCTCAGACTGCTACGCGGCAGACCCGGGTTCGAATCCCGCCCATCACCTCTGGTTTTTCTATGTGATATGTATACCGTAGCTCTGGTGGTTCGGAACCCACCTTAAACAGTAGGTCCTAGGCCAAATGACCTTAGCAGTCGGTGCCGAAAAATGAATATAAAAAAAAAAAAATCTCTAGTTCGTACGAGTGACTGTTCCTCTCCGCGTCGGAGGTCTTTCGGCTCATAAAATATACTGCATGGAAATATTTTTCGCCCTCATTTTTTTGTAACAACATCGCACCGTATGCCTCCTTACTCGCATCGGTATGTAATTCTGTTATTGCCTTCGGATGGTAAATACGCAGTATCGGCTTATTTGTTAACGCTAGTTTTAACGCTTCGAACGACCGTGATTGTTCTGAATTAAAAGTAAATTTAGCGTTATCTTTCAATAAATCAGATAGAGGCCGTGCAATCTTCGCGTAATCTCGAATAAATTTCCGGAAGTATCCGGTAAGACCGAGAAAGCTTCGAACTTGTTTCTTTGTAACTGGAGTCGGAAAATGCTTTACCGCTTTAATTTTCGATGGTGACGGACGCACATATCCATCTTCAATTTCGTGTCCTAAGTACTCTACTCGCCTCTGCAAAAATTCTGATTTTTGCCAGTTTACATCTAAACCGTTTTCTTCCGCGACCCTTAAAGTGTCTACCAAATTCTGATAAGCGTTTTCGTTATCTATGCCGGGGACTATTACATCATCCATGTACGTGTATACTACCTTACGCTGTATTAAATCTTTGAAAACTTCATGAATAAATCTAAGGAAACTGGTTGGACTATTGGAAAGGCCGAATGGGGTTCTGGTAAATTCGAATTGACCTCTTGACGTTACAAAAGATGTATACTTTTGGCTTTCCTTTGCTACCGGCACATGAAAGAAGCCGTTCCTTAAATCTATCACTGAAAAAACTCGAGCTTCTGCCAACGCGTCTATGTTATCTTCGATCAATGGCATAGGAAACCGGTCTCTTACTATCTGCTTATTTAACCTACGGTAATCTATACAGACTCGATAGTCGCCGTTCTTTTTCGGTACGATGACGGCGTCTATGTTATCTTCGATCAATGGCATAGGAAACCGGTCTCTTACTATCTGCTTATTTAACCTACGGTAATCTATACAGACTCGATAGTCGCCGTTCTTTTTCGGTACGATGACGACTGGGCTTGCATACTCACTCCGGCTGGAACGAATTACGCCGTCTTTTAACCACTCACTAATTTGTTTGTCCAATATAGCCCTCTCCTTGGGCGCTAATCTCCTCGGCTGAGCACAGATCGGTTCTTCTTGCCGCAGTTTAATCGTCGTCTCGACCGTTGTCTTCACCCCTTTAGCTGGACTGTAGGTCGCTATTAGCTTCTTTATCTTCTTATCGTACGACGTATAGTTGTTTAATTCATCGGATTCTACGAAGTTTATGTTTGCCAGATCGCTTCGTTGCACTCCCTGTCGTCTCCGGACTTGTTCTTGTCACCGACGGCGTGCTCACTGCTTGTCGCCGGTGTCATCGATATTATCGTACCTTTATCGCTGCAGAATTTCACTTTAGCCAAAAAGTCGTGTCCCAAAATGACCTCTGACGTCATCACACCTTGTGGCACCACTAACATACCGATCGTATATTCGTACTCATCAATAAGCACTTTCGCGTTAAACCGTCCTATCGGTACGACTCGCGCCTTACCGAATCCCGTTAACACACGCGACGTTTGGCACAATTCTTCGTTGTTCGTTTTTTGATATATATCTTGCCGAATAAGGCTGACGTCACTGCCTGTGTCCACTAATGCCGCGCACCTCACATTGTCCACTTTGATGCTTACCGACTCATTGCTGTAGCTGCCGACGCAGTTTACTTTGGCGATACTTTGTTTCGTCTTCTTCTCGGGACAGACTGTTGCGATATGCCCGAAGGAATTACAATTAAAACATTTAGGCCCTTTTTCTTTATTTGGACAGTTTAGGTGGTCGACTTTGGCGATACTTTGTTTCGTCTTCTTCTCGGGACAGACTGTTGCGATATGCCCGAAGGAATTACAATTAAAACATTTAGGCCCTTTTTCTTTATTTGGACAGTTTAGGTGGTCGTGTTCGATGGATCCGCATCCATAACAGTGCGACGGTTTTATTTTTCCAGGTTTGCCCCTTTTCTGTTCTGTTTCCTTTCGGTTGAACCGTCTAGTGCTATCGTTCCTTTTTTCTTTCCTTCGATCGTATCTCTCTATGCACTTCCGCAGTTCGTAAAGTGACTGAGCCCCATACAACATAGTTTTGTTGTCTTCTTCATCCGATATCCCGTTAATAATATGTTCTATTATTGCCTCTTCCTCGACGTCGCATTGGTTTGCTATTTCTTGCATTGCCCCGATATACTGACGCGCACTTTCGTTCGATCTCCTCTTGCGCCTTGCTAATTCTGCGTGTACTACTGCGCTATTCACCTCCGTTTTAAATTCCCGAAGCAACCGTCCTTTCAAGCTTTTCCACGACATCAAGCCTCGCTGATAAGTGATGAACTGTTTAGCTGACCCTTTTAACATTCGTTTCCCGTATAACAATTTTTGTGTTTCATCCCATTCTAACAGCGTGCTTAGTTTCTCAAACGCTTCGATCCACCCTTCTATTGGTAATTTATCATCGCCTGTAAAATGCGCTAAACTTTCGTCAACGTCTTTTATCGTAAATTTGGTGGTCCGTCTACGACGCTGCGTATTGTTATGCCGTAATAACGTACAAGTGAATAATGTGCTCGCTACTTTGAGTCACATGCATTTTATTTCAGGGATATTCAGGAAATAGTACAGTTATAGGGTTTTGAATAATACTTTAATGGCACGTCTATACAGTTCGGTCGTCGAGACGAGAGTGCCGATCCGCGAGTCTCTTAACGCAGATTCGGCTTTGTCTTACTGTTCTAAGAAAGGTTTATCGCCAAATACCTTAAACAAACCGTCGTATGTGGTTCACGGAATGATATTCAATACTTAACATCCGGCGTTCCCAGTAGTACCTAACAGTATGCCGTCTTCCTCCGCTTCCTCGTTTCCTTGGTTTTTCCTCTTCCTCATCCGTCATGTCGCTGTCTTCTTCCGAATCGTCTTCCGTTGTCGCGTTGTCTTCTGTCTCGTCTTCCTGTATGTGTTTCAGTAACACGTTCCTTAGGTATTGCTTCTTACCCGTGGCCTGTAAATTCAGCTTTTCTAATTCGTTCTTCAATTGCTGTATGGTCATTTTGTTTATCTTTTCTTCTGTTAATGAGCTGGCTGGTGTCCCTCCCGTGCATCGTCGTTTATCTTCTGAATTTTCCCTGATGGTCTGATCCGCCTCATTTTCACTCTGTTCTTGTGAAAGATTCTTCTCTCTTCCGTTTCCTTTCGACATCGCTGCAAGTCTTAACGCGTCTTATCTTCTTGTTTCTCGGTAGCCACTTACAACTATTGCAGAACACCTTTCACTGCTTTTGACACCTCGAGACCTTTCAACGTTTTCGCGTTTTCACTTCGATGTCTCTGTGACCTTACCCGTTTGTTAGTCTAGATCTAATCTCGGACGAGCACCCACTTGTAGGATTCCTTTTGATTGACTAACTCCCAGGGATCACTTGAGACAAAACTTATATTTATTAAGGAAACAAAGTACAGAAAATGAAGAGAGTAATATATGTTCGATCGGTGGACGCCAAGACCGAACTGCCGACTTTTCTACGCTGCCCTTTGTGCTCGGGCCCTGCGCCGCGAGCCGTCGTAGCCCCGTGACTCATCACAACGCGGCGTACGCGTCAAAGCCATCCCTCATATATATCAGCATTTTGGGGGCGATCGTCGCTATTATTCTGATTTTACTGTTGAGTACGCGGTTTCGTTGATAGTTAAGATTTGTGATCCCTCTCGATCTCCCTGTTCAAAAGATTAATCTTTTGCCTAAATCATCATCTAAAACTCTCCACTAAGTAGTGGACACCATGATATTTGCGGACTATCTGAGGCGCATTCTACTGCGTATCGGAGAAGACGCAAATAACTGGAATCATATAAAAGTTTAATTCCTTTTGCAATTGAAAGGTTCCGATTCGTCCTAACCTAAAGTCACCTCTGGAAGAACTGAGGCGCTCTCGACTGCGTATGGGTGTAACCGGGAAGATCAAGGGTCAGTTTGATGAGAAATAAATTCAAGCGCAAATCTCGTAGTGGACAGAAGCTCATTATAAAGAGATTTTATTTCGAACTAGAATCGTCAATAAAGACCTTTATTGCAAAAGAAGGTATCGTTGCTGTTAGGGATCTCTCTCAACCTTCTAGATCCGTCTCTAAACCTTTCATTGAACACCTTCATGGTGATTTCGTTAAGGAATTCATCAAATCCCTAAAAAAATTCGCCGAAAATCATTTATCGATCTACCTCATCCCAGGGGAGTGTCGCGCAGACACGTTTGACCCGAAACTGTAATTTCCGTATACTTTTTAAAACGATATATAAACCGGAAAAGCATAAATTCGTTACACTATATTTTCAATTGTATTTGCACCTACCAGCTCGCCTCCAATAACTTCTTTTAAGGTTTTCCACATATTTGTAGGATTATCTTTATTTTGATGTATTTTGTTTTTATAACACTCTTTTTTTTGTTTTAATTAATGTAACTACTGCATGTCTTTTATTTTTAAATTGTTGACAATTTTGTTTTGTATCTTCATACAATGCTTTTTTATATGCCTCATCACATCCTATTGCTAATTCTTCTATTTCATTCGTATAGTATTTTTTCCCTTCCTATATTTTTGGAATTCTAAACATTTTTTTTGGCTCCCAAGGTATGTAGTGCATCCACTATACTATTGATAAATTTTCTAGCTCTTACATTAACATCTTTATCTTGTTTCTTCCCTAAATTGCTTTCCATTATCTTAATAAATTCATCTGTATTAAATCTACTATAATCCTTACTACTAAATTACTTGTATTTATTTTCAATCTTGCTCACATTTAGCTCACTTTTATCCATGTGTTGTCGGTTAGCTGAGGTTTATAATCAACTTGTACACATATTTCCTGAATCGCAAAGATTAGATCTATAATTGTTTTACTATTATTAGTGTACCTTCTTGGTTTATCAACATATTCTTTCATACCCAACTACCGCATAGTCGTTAACAGCTTATTTGTATAAAAAGAATCCGTCATACAATCTATATTGAAGTCCCCTATTATCATGCATTCTTCTTTTATCGTTAACTCGTCTACTATCTCCTCTAAAAATAATAACACTCACTAATGGTATACTACCATTAATGCTCTTTTATACAGTTTTGATTTTATTTCTAAAGCAACACACAAGCAATATGCTTCGGCTATTTTTGATAAATCTACTTCGTAACTTTTTTTTTTTAAATTCATTTTTCGGCACCGACTGCTCAGGTCATTTGGCCTAGGACCTACTGTTTAAGGTGGGTTCTGAACCACCAGAGCTTCGATATATATATCACATAGAAAAACCAGAGGTGATATGGGCGGGGTTCGAACCCGGGTATGCCGCATGGCAGTCTGAGCCTCTATCCACTACACCACCGTAGCTCCTACTTCGTAACTTGTATCATTTCTTACATTCAAAACGACTCCCACTATATTCCTATTATCAGCATCACATCTAATGATATTGCAACTCAATACATTCATTTCACAATCTTCGATTTTAGCTATTATTCTAATCTCTGATAGTGCTATGATTGCAGAATTTATCTTCTTCATAATCTGATGCTGTATCTCATTCTCAGGTGCTATTAAGCTTTGTGCGTTTGTATACACTATTTGTTTGTACACACTCTTCTTTCTGTTTTTTGCATTTTCATAAAAATTTTTTCAAGCTAATTTGCATGTTCCTCTTTCTTCCATTTTTTTTTGCATTTTCTTAAAGTATGATATCTCGAAAATATCATATAGAAATTTCAAGTAAATCCAACAAATAGTTTTTAAGATATCCTACAGTTATTGAAACGCTGCCTGATTCTTGATGATAGGTAGCTGACGGCAAACGCGGAGACAATAGCAGAGGCTACTGAAGTTGTTTATAGTTGCAATTTTATACTTGTTTGGGGAATTTTCGCGTTCAGAAGCGAATAGAAACTAGATTTCTCGCGTTGAAACTGAAACAAAAGAGTCTTGGAGGTTGAAGGAAACTTACAAGAAAGATGATTGATAAATTAACTACGTACTGTGGCTTAGCAACACGTCGGCGCTGTAATTCTATAGAGAATATGAAATCTGCAATATGGACAACATATTATCGCTACAGCTCAACCGATCACAATCCAAATCACAGTATGTGTCCAAAAATTCTTGGTGCTCATACCAGCGCGCTGAAGCAAATGGGGAACTCGCTTCTTATAATCAAGATTTTCCCTCCTTATTACCTGATGTTGTCAGTACCATCAAGCCAATTTATGCAAATCTGAGTAATAATACTTTACTCTCAAGCTGTGTCGGTAGATTCAATCAAAACAATAATGAAGGTGTTTCTTTTGTTTGTAAAGGATGCATGCACTCACGCACGTTCTGGACACGACAGACTCAAGCCTGATGGTCTGCCTCCGGAAGTCATAAATCTCCGACTTATAAACTCGCTATCACGAAGCACGTCTTTAAACCTTTTTTTCCTATGTCCTATTGTGGTGTCACGGACTATCCGCGACTGTCGAAGTTAAGTCGCTGTTTCGCGTCTTCCCGATTTATTTACCGAGATTTTAAGATAAAGATAATTACGGTTTCGAGTTAAGCGTGTCTACGTGACACTCCCCTGGGATGAGGGGGATTGACTAATATGATTTTGGGCGCATTTTGGAGGTTGAAGAAGGATATCAACGAAACCTTCTTTCGCAATAAAAACTTTTATTAATTTCTCAAATTCAAAGTGAAAGGCTTAAATTCGAGTTCCTGTCCATCGCCAAGTTTACGTTTAAATTGTTTACTCAGAAATTCAGACTCTCCAGGGCTTTCGATACGCAAGTGAATGCGCCTCAGATTGCCCGGGTTTGTCTTAAAATTCCAAGTCCTTTCGATATTCAAAAGGTTTCGATACGCAACTGAATGCGCCTCAGAAAACTCAAGGATATCTTAGGTTTCTGTGTCCCTAGAGACTCGTTGGATAGAATCGCAAGTTAAAATGAATTTAACAAAATATATGTAAATAAAACTATATAGATCTTACTAAATATAGGGGTCGGAGAGAGAGAGATGGAGAAGCTAGTCTACTGGTTCCCGAACTGAGTCTAAGTGCGTAAGCAAGTAAGTCTGTAGTAAGTCTGTTTGTGCTGCGAAAAATACTCCCTTATATAACTGGGTCTCCCTTCTCTGGGCTACCCCTTCTCTAATCGAGAAAATTGTTAATCGCGGATATATTGTTAGTTACTACGCGAAGGTTTGACCCACCGCTCTGCTTTGGTCAATGTTTTTTATCCATAAGAATGGCTCGGTATGTGACGTCCACGGGGATACCGACGACCGGATTGGTTGTTGGTAAAACTGCTAATTGGTTGACTTCTATGGGGGTGGAACCATCCCTCCCTGATTCTACTTTTCTAGGTGGTGAGGGAATTTCCCTTCCCGACGATCCGGCCGCTGGTCCGATTGACCTGAATGGTCCTTGAGGCCATAAGGGCCTCTTTGGTTGATATATGCCCTCGTAAAGAAAACTAACGAATTAGAGAAAGTTCCTCATAGTTTGACCGTTCTTTAAGTATTTTGTGTCTGGTTATTGTCAGAGCCGCCGCAGATATCTTGCCAAAAACGAAGGGCATGTTAAAATGGGTTTGGCTTTAGGACCGTTTTATGGTCCGCGTGTGTTGATCCTTTGCAGCTGTGTCGCCTTGTCCTGCGCGACTTAATACCCTTCTTTTCTCTCGATCTCTTTCCTACTTCCTGAGGGTGGTAACGGCGTTCGTTACAAGGGAAATCAAAAAATGAACCAAAGTAAAATTTATCATCTGCACGTCAGTTGTCCGAATGTTACTTCTACGAAACCGAAAAAGGAAACAATTCCAGGGCCTTTAGGAACCCCAACAAACAGAGGTAAAGCGCAAGTAAGATAAGGGTGTGTGCAGGATTGCATCGCACCATGGGAATTTTCTTACAGAAAGGAAAAAATTTCGTGCATATATGTACCAGTACTTTTTGAGACTTTCATCTCTATTACGATCTTAGTATTCAGTGCATTTTCTCGTGCGTAGCGACGCGTTTACTCTCGATCTCCCTGTGCTTAAGTTTTAATTAGTAAGATTTGATCATTTTATGTAAATATCCCTAATTGACTTTTTCTCCATCGAGTCATACAAAATAAGATATTCCTAAACGATCTAAAGCGCACTCGTCTGTATATCAAAAGGTCAGAAGTATCTGAAATTACTAACAGATATCTTTGTTTTCCAATCAGCATTTTTTGCAGGATTCAAGGCGAACTTGCTTGCATATTGAAAAGACCGGCGAACTCTCCGATTCATCCTACTCTAAAATCGTATTCGGAACGCTTGAAGCGCAATCACTTGCTGTTGGCTGTGTACTAATACAGCCACGAATAAACGATGCTGTTTATTAAAACACAATAGGAATTTATTTAATCATATCATAAGGTTAATTTTCGAACATAAGTGAGCGCATGTCACATGCTGTTTTTTTTTATTTTGATTCTACGCCATGCCGTAGTGCATCAGCGCTTCTCTGCGTCACCGGGCAGCACACCCATGGGAATAGCAAGTGCACTAAGTGTGCAAAAATACGAAGAAACGCGTAAGCGTTGCTTCCGACACTTGCGTATCGGCGAACTCGAATGGATTGGGCCAGTTTTATGAGTAGACACATTAAACGAGAACTTCCCGGTGGACAGGAACTCTAATTTAAATCATCAATTTTGAGTTACAGAAATTAATAAAAGTCTTTATTGCGAAGGAAGGTTTCGTGGACATCCTTCCTCAACCTCGAAAATTTGCCCAAAGTCATTAGTCAATTTCCTTCATCACAGAGGAGTGTCGCGTTGCAAGAAATCGTAAATTCCTTTATCTTAAAATGATATAAAAATCGGTAAAAATAGTTAAAAAAATAGTTCGTGACACATTATCATTGGTCTTTATATTAGTTATAGCATTGTTTTTTCTTATGAACGCAGGTATCTCCAGGGCACATCCTGTATGCAGCGTGATACGGTTGTTCATATCGATCCAGATGCTTTGAATCCGTACCAGAGCTCATCCACTATCCCGCTCCTGAAACACCTCCATTTTCCTCAAAATGGGTACGACGGCATACTCTCGATGCCACTTTTCAATATCCGATACTATATCCAATACTTGATTTTTGGTGCTAAACGATATTATTTCATTCTCCACATAGCTATTTGAGTAATCTCCATTTAATTCCGTGTTCACCTTGATCATCTTATACTTTCCGAGCATCTTCGAAACATAGTAGCTAACGAATTCGAAGGTTTTTCTAAGGCATTTGCGAGATCTGTATGTGACATATTGACGTCCATACCTATGGAGAATCTGCTATCAAAGGCAGATTCTAAGTCTATCCAGAATATGCATTCCTCTCTAACATTCTGCCCTTCTATCACTACCACCGTATCCTGCTCCGCTGTATCCTCCACGGCTCCCACGTACCACAATTCTTCGCAAGTACTTTTAAATTTTTAATCTGACCGACTCTTTTCCTCTTCGTCCACACGGATTGTGCCGACAAATCCCGCACTAGCTCTTCCAAATATTCATCGTACTGTCCTATGAATTCGACCAACTTCTTACCATCATGCACAAGAAGCAAATGTGCCTTCTACACAATGTACATTTTAGAAAAACTTGCAATGTAAGAAAAAATCAAGGAATATGCACGGATATTCGAAAGTGAGAGCTTTGGCTAGAAAATAGGGTTTATATACACTCGCATATTTTTATATGCCCTCTTTAGAGGTAGTGGGGGACGACATCCTAGGGTTTCAGATACCATAAAGCACTTTAAAATTATATATTTTAACACCATACATATCTCCATAGTTCAAAGAAGGATATTTGTTGCACATTACGGTATATATTTTTCATTCGTATGGTATTTTATAAAACAATTTCCAAGATGTAGTCTTGGCTTTTCAGGGCAAATGTCACAGTAGCATACAGTTTGTTGCCTTTTGCCAGGCTTGGTTCGTTGGGAAAAAACCTTGCAATACCTTTTCTGTCCAATTAGAACAACATAAAGCTTCCCATTTAGTCGGATGTCTTCAGAGCTGCTCTAAGAAGTAGAAGCTATGCTAGGTCTACTTTGCCGGAAATCTTCTCTAAATTGATCAACCAAAGTTTTCAAGTATTGCATGTTACTAAGCGGCCGTTTGTTTATCTGCTTCTTTGCTTATTTATAAAGAATATATGAATTGATAGCATTTCCGTTTTCGTTTCCATGGACAAGCTGTTTATGTATAGATGTAATTTCGTTTGTTATTGACAAAAAAGTGAACTCATCTCGATTAGAAATAATTTCTTAGTTGTGTTTCATGCTTATTGGGCTCAGTAACTTTGAGAGAAATATTCTGATTACCACGAAAGTTGAGCTCGAACTACCGTCAAAAGCAGAGTCCGACCCGTGGTCGCGAGCTACTTTTGAGATAAGACATCTTCTAATATTCGTTAAGCCAAACCTAAATAAAAAACCGTTATCGCTCAATTTACCGCGTCGATTCGAGTGGTGCCCGAGGGGCGTTGCTCGAGTTGTCGCACCACATCCAGTAGTGCCTGAGAGACACTGTTCGAGCGCAAAGGGTTAACCCTTTGCCTTCGAAGACTTTTTTGGTAGAATGGAGTAGCTATTCGAGATGATCGTTCAATCTTCAAGGCGTTTGTTCTTCTGCTTTGTCGGTATTTTTTTAAGTATGAGTATACTCTCCTTATGGCTTGGAGATTTACGAGAATTTAATATGAACAAGGATTAGTGCGTCTCAGGCGGCACTAGAGTTGTCGCGTGAAAGACTGTGGCGACTGAGAGTCGCCTCTGGAGCCCAAAGGATTAAAATCACCGTTAGCATTGGAATTTCCAAATGAAACGTAAGTCGACGTTTCGAAGAAGTATGTTCATCCTCAAGACCAGTACTTCTAGAATCCTCATCATCTATGTGCAATTACGTACATAGATAACAAAATTAGAATCAAAAACATTTTTAAGTTAAAAATGAAAAGAATCGGAAAAGAAGAAAATTATGAACATAAAAATAAAAGTCACAAACTTGAAACAAGAGGAAAAAAACCACTCATACCCAATAGTTAGTAAAGCTAACAGATATAAATATACCTACAGACATTTAAAGAATATTAGCTCTGGCCCCAAATATGCAATCAACACCATATCCAGCAATCATACGTGGTTATTTAACATGATAAATACATAGAATCCTCATTATGCAAAATAAATAAACAACACCAAAATAAAATTAGACATAAAACTATAAACCACATAATTAATTACGCAAACTACAACAAACCTGTTCCATATATAAATAAAAAATTGCACATATCATTAAATTAACACAGCTTTTCCTCAAAAAACACAACGACCTATTAATCTGCAGAGCCGATGAATGCAATACTACTGTGGTTTATAAAAAACAAAATTACATCAGGCCTTTAACTGAAATGTTAACCGATAAAAATACATATACTGTAATACCTCGCGATTACACCATCGGCATTTCAATAACAGAACATTAAGATCATTGACAGTTAAACTAAAAAGAAATCTATAGATACCAAAACTTCCAAGAAACTCAAAACACACAATTACTGCAAGGGCTTATGATCTGCCCAAAACACATAAATCTTGCATACTATGCAGATTAATCGTCTGTACCATTCATGGTTCATCATATACTCTTACTTCCTATCTCACAAACATTTTAAACAACGTGATAACCAAAAATGAATATTACACTAAAGACAGTTAGGACTTTGCTAAATTCATTAAAACCAAAACTATATTATATAATCATCTTCTCATATCATTAGACGTCATCTCTTTGTTCACAAATATTCCTCGTGAATTAGTTATAGATAGAATCTCCGACAAATGGCATCTAATCCGCCGCCATACAAAAATCCCAAAAAACCAACTCATAAATGCACTTATTACGTGCATGAATTTCACAGTTTTTAGATTCAATAATCAGGCATACAAACAGTTATCTGGGATACCGATAGGAGCTCCATTATCAACAATATTGACAGAATTAATTATGGATAGGTTACAAACCGCATGCTTCAATCAACTTAGTTTCTCTTTACCTTTTTTTCAACGTTATGTAGATGCCATAGTTACAGTTGTACTGTACATGTAAATACATAGAAACGATAATTCAAGTCTTTAATAGATATTATTATAAATTACAGCTTACTCATGAAATTGAATCCAATAATAGAATTGCTTTTCTCGATGATCTCATTATTAGATGCAATAACGGAATAATAATCGACTGGTACCACAAAAGTACGTAGTCATGCAGATACATTCATTTTTTTTCACAACATCCCGTTTAACATAAAATAGAATTAATTAAAGGCTTGGCCGACAGAGGTATAAAATTGTCCGATGTCAGATTCAGAGAAAGAATATCAAACTTATCAAACTTATCAAACGCACTTTAGCAAACAACGGTTATGACTCCGTACTTTTAACAAATATTATAAAGCAACGAATCGATGAGATTTACACAATGTCATAGATCCTTTTTAAATACCACAGTATTCTTTCTATTTTTTTTTTTTTAATTCATTTTTCGGCACCGACTGCTAAGATCATTTGGCCTAGGACCTACTGTTTAAGGTGGGTTCCGAGAACCACCAGAGCTTCGATATACATATCACATAGAAAAACCAGAGGTGATGGGCGGGATTCGAACCCGGGGGTCTGCCGCGTGGCAGTCTGAGCCTCTATCCACTACACCACCGTAGCTCCTCTTTCTATTTAAATACCATATATTCTAAACCTCTTTCCCAAAATTACCCGAATTTCCAAAATGCAAGACTTGTTGAATAGCTACAAAACGAATTTCAATCAACATTTCATATATCCAAGTATAAAAGACAAAGTAGATAACTCGAAAATCTTTGACGTGGTTTACTAAATACCTTGTAAGGACTGTCCCAAAAAAATATGTAAGTCAAAGATCACAATATGTCTCCAATAGAATCAATCAACATAAAAACAGTATAAAATATCCACATAGACATGCAACAAACCTAGTAAATCACCAGTTAGGTACAAGACATTTCTTTAATTTTGATCAGGCACAAATATTAACGAAGAAAACTTCATATGATAAGAGATTAGTACTAGAATCTCTATTCATTATTGCGAATGATTCTGTTAACATAAGGCATGCATTGCAAAACGTACATAATTACTATCTGGTATTCATTGCACGTTTCATTAAATAACGAACACCTATGCCCAAATGCTACGTACTTCTTATCATTTATAAAGACGCTAGAGAGTTACGGTGGTGTAGTGGACAAAGGCTCAGACTGCCACGCTGCAGACCTTGGTTCGAATCCCGCCCATCACCTCTGGTTTTTCTATATGATATGTATACCGTAGCTCTGGTGGTTCGGAAGTCACCTTAAACAGTAGGTCCTACGCCAAATGACCATAGCAGTCGGTGCCGAAAAATAAATTAAAAAAAAAAACGCTATATTGAATGTTTTGATTCAGTACATTCCCTTAAATTTGTATCGGATATATTCACATAACTCATACCAACCAGTCCAACAGAGTTCAACCTACGTCAGTTTTTTTCTTATTCTTAATCTTTTAATACCCTAAAATCAAATCTTTCCGCTCAGAGAATAATTTTTCCCCATTCTACTCCCCAATGTTTATACTATTGTCGTACAAAGTCATAATCGATGTAGGCAATGTTGGTAAGACTCTCTATTAGTTATTTACTTATTTTACCTTTTCGTTATTCGGCCGTATACTTCCGACCGTTTCGCACATGTTTTTAGTTTTGCAGATGTAACGTTCCCACATTTCACCCAGTCACCGGTAAGATTTCTTATTTAGAATTGATCGATAATAAAAATAAACCTCACCAATTAATTTTTTCTTTTCATTTCTTTTCATTTTTTACTTAAAAATATTTTTGATTCTAATTTTGTTATCTATGTACGTAATTATACATAGATGTTGAGGGTTCTAGAAGTACTGGTCCCAGATAAACACACTATTTCGAAACGTCGACCTATGTTTCATTTGGAAATTCTAATGCTAACGATGATATTAATCCCCTCTCTTTCATATATTCATACCTTTTTCCCCATTTCAACTATTAAGGTAATGTTTCCCAACCAAGTTTTTAATCATTCATCAACTATTTTACTAACACCAACTTAATTTATAAAACTGATGGATATACGTCATATAAACTTTCTTTACACTTAATATTAATCGATCGTTTAATGAAGAGTCTTTTGCATTATACCTTGTACGACTACATACCTACAAATCTTCTGTCCCACAGTACAATACATCCGAGCAGTCCACTTATGCCGGTAAGCCTCAAGAAGAATATCCCTCCTAGGCGACAGGAACGGTTTACATGCAGCACTACCCTTATTTCGCTTTTTGGCATTGAGCAAAGGAGCAAAGGATCGATCCATAGATCACGCATTCGGTTTTTGGCAATGAGTTAGATTGACAGCGTTTAATAGATCTCTTGAAATTTCAAATAGAAAATTGATTCATACTGTATCGACTTAAAATTCATACTGCATTGGTTTGGATTCGTACAGCATTGGTTTGAAATTTGTACCGCATCGGTTTGAAATTTGTAGTGTATCGGTTTAGATTTGTATAGGAGCGGTTTGATATTCGTACTGCATCGGCTTGGATTCGTACTGCAGCTGTTTGAATTTTAACGGCATCGGTCAGCTATCGAATTGAATTCGAACAGCGTCAGTTATTAACTCTTTAATGGCAGCTCACACAACATGTGTGTGATAGCCAGAACAACTGTTATCGTCCGCTTTTACAACATGTGTGTGATGCTACCGCCGGAAGTTGTTGAATCATACCATACTCTCTATCTGATAATCTATGAATATAAACAAGTGTAGAAGGAGCTACGGTGGTGTAGTGGATAGAGGCTCAGACTGCCACGCGGCAGACCCCTGGGTTCGAATCCCGCCCATCACCTCTGGTTTTTCTATGTGATATGTATACCGTAGCTCTGGTGGTTCGGAATCCACCTTAAACAGTAGGTCCTAGGCCATATGACCTTAGCAGTCGGTGCCGAAAAATGAATTAAAAAAAAAAAAACAAGTGTAGAAATTGCTACTGGCTTCGTACTTCATCGCCACGTCGTTGATTTTAGGTAATTATTGTTTTATTACGTATTTTTAATTCTATATTTTATACCACAGTAGTGTACCACGTAAATTATGGAGCAAATGTCGGCGACTCTACGTTAGTGTCGTACGCAAAGCTACCGTACAAGCGATAGTTTCGCTTCTTTTCTATTTAACTATGTTCAGGTAGGTCAAGAGCTGTCAAGTATCGTTACATGTAGGTGATTGCTTTAATAATTATCATACAAAGGAAAAATATTAAATTTGTTGTTAAATTGTTGTTGTTTTTTCTTTTATGCTTATCTTTGCATATGTTGAATTATTTCGTGAATTTTAATAAAGTTGTTTTACATTCATTCTTGCACAATATTGCCAGCCCCGGCGACTTTTAACCGCGTAGACGTGCGGCTATTAATGTGTTAATGCGGATTAAATTCGACTATCATCGGACAATAATGTCGAATAAATTCAGGTAATGAATATACTTAAATAAATCGGTGAAAAGTGATACTATTGATAAGAATATACATATAGTGAAATATAGGTTGTTGTTGATAATATGGTTTATTAAAATAATTAAAATATATACAAAGACTATTGAAACTATTGATAACCGGGGAGAGTTGTGATTTACAATCGAGCTGGTCGTTGTACTTCTTAACTAATCTTTACGTCGTATTTCTTAATTCATTTCTTTACTCTCACTTCTCTTAACCGGGTTTCTTAACTGACTGCCTTCACCAGACTCTCCTAATTGACTGTCTTTCCGCGACTCTCTCACCCAACTGACTTTTCTCGACTCTCTTTGCAGTGTGCCAGTCACGCATTTTTCGGCATATAGACATACACATACTTTCATGCATTCGAGGGTATAGGATACTCGTAATTCGTATGTCTTTTGTATACATTATGGCCCGACCGTCCGCTTCTAAGGCTGCACTGTTCTGACACATTATTTCTGTTCCAAAAATTCTCGCGCACCACATACTTATAAATTGAATATAGAAATGCTAATCCATTTAATTCGCAAGCATACTCTCCCATTATACAGAATATGATTGTAGAGTACTATACGCTGATGAATAATGTAAGTAAATAAAAAAAAAGGAATCTCTGAAGGTAAAACCTAAATATAGAAATCCTATCCCATTTAAGACACACGCGTGCTACCGATAAATTGGTCAATAAAAATCGAAAATCGCTTTCAACCGCATCGAACAATGTGATTAGTTTTTTAATACGATCCTAGGTGTATGAGACCTAAATCCATATAGGATGAGAAAAAAATTGATTAGACCGGAAATGTATAAATTTATACCTGAACAGATCCAGAAAGCGCAGTATGTAATTATTTACTTTAAAAAAGTGACGAGCAAAATAATCGTATAGAGAAGAATTATCTATTCAATGACTATTTAAACGTCGACAACATGGTCGACTAAATTCAAATTTATATCCGTACAATGAATCACATAAATTATAATAAATCCTTGATTATTAAAGGTCGAGAGGAATAAAAAACTGAATCTCAGTAAAGGTCGATACTAAATGCTATTGCAATATTCTTTTTTTCATTGTAGAGAATAGAATTGCTCTACCAAATAATGTAAGCAAAATTGCATAATTACCGTCGAAAAGATAAGGAACAATATGGATCTCTGCAAACACCTAATAGGCATGAGTACATTGGTCTTATTATACAGAATAGGAGTGCAGAGCGCCATCCGCTAACGAATAATTACGGAAGGAAAAATAAAAATATAAAGACAGTGAAATGAAAATATGAGTGAAGTATAAAAGTGATAAAGTTGCAGTTGAGATGTTAGGTAAGGGGGGGGGGGGTGATACTATAAAGCTGGAGGGGAAGGAGGTGCAGGGTGTGCGGAAGAGAAGTAGAGATATGGTGGCATGTACAACGAATAGTTTGATGGGCGGTCGGGGGAAAGGAACATGCGAAATGTAAGAAAACGGATCTAAAGGATGCAAAGTGGGGGGGGGGCTGCAAATAAGATAACTGTTTGAAGGAAAGGCACGGAAAGGTGTACAGATGATGGTGAGTGCCGGGCAAAGAGAGAGAGAGATGGTGGCTGACGGTGAATAGAGAAAGTGGTGAGGCGGGCGGGATTACGGAGAATAAACGAGAGTAAGGAAAGTCTGTGGGGGTGTGTGGGGAAGAGGGAGAGGATGAAGAAGGATGAAACTGTGAGAGGGTGATAAGGTTTAAATTTAGGGATATACGCAACTAATAAAATGAGAATGATAAATGATACTAGCGATAAAGGCATAAGAACATACAGAGAGTATTGCAGAGGCATGTGAAGAGCGAGAATAGTTCAAACTGGGAACAGAAAGTAGATGTGGATGCAGTTATGTGTTCCGATTAAACGACGGCTGACACGGAAAGAGGGAATGAGATTGTAAGAGGAGGAACGCCTTCTCTATACCCTGTGCGGTTAGAGAACAAAGCTTACATAAATACGATCCAAAGAACACGAAATCATCTAAATCCTTCAAGGGTAAGAGTAAAATTATGCAAAATATATGTAGAATTGCGCTGACGAAGAATGTTAGGAAAGGGTGCTAGAGGGCTACGTGGCAAACGTAAATGTAAGGGAAGGCATATTAAAGATACTTGACGATGGCGAAAGAGAACCGTGGATAAGGGGACGATTGGAAAGGATGGGCAGTGGGAATGACAAAGAGCAACAAACGGGGGGCAATGGGTGATAGACAATGACTGACGCAGAATAAGAGACGTAGTGAGACAGATGAACGTGATTACTGAGAATGAACGAGGGTATGAAAAATAAAAAGGAATAACTGTGGAAAAGAGAGAGGTGTGGGGTGGAGATGAAACTATGAAAGGGTGAGAAGATTTAGATTTTGAATCATACGTGGCCAAAAAAATCAAAATGATAGGTGAAAGCTGGCGGAAAGGGAGTAGGGGTACGAGAAGAACGTTGAGGAAGCGTGCAAGGAGGTAGGATAGATCGAAGAGCTTGGTGAAGAAAGTAACGAGAGAAGCAAAAGCACGTTGCGTGTGAGGGAATTTCGTGACGATCGGGGTCTTCAACGCACCACAATTGGAAGAGATGAATCCAAAAACCGCTTTTAACGTTTCATGTATAATATAGAAAAAATGTTATTACGTCAATTCTTGCAGAGTGTGAAAGAAATTATGCAGGATAGGGTTACACTATGAATAAAGTAAGGGAAATACCATAATTTTGGGAAGAGGGGTGAAATTAAGAAGATTGAATATGAGTAAAAATTGGAATTGAATGTATATTCCGCCTAATTCACATCCTTACTATATTAATACGTAGGATAGAATAAAGTTTCGCCATTTTCCTGCCTCACCCCTCTCCGTCCCGCTGTCACAACCTCCTCACTCATATGAATTAAAGCGTTCATTTCTTTTGTTTCATTTCTTTTTCATTTCTTTGGTTTTGGAAGGTACCAACTGTCAGATTGTTTTTGAAGTGCTTGGTTTCACCGATACAATAATGCATTAGATAGGACCATGTGTTCGAATTAAATGCTGCGACCTAAGCATTAAAAGTTATGCGTATCGTTGAAAGAAGTGCAGCAGTAGGTGGGTTATTATTGAAACAGTGTATATAGTAGAGGGCGCCAAGTGTAAGATAGATATAATGTACAACGAATGCAGTCTTAAAGTATACGAAGCGCATTGGAATTGCGTATCATCGAACGTATGAAAGTGTGTGTGTATCCGTATACGAGAAAATGCGTCACTGGCGTACTGGCTAGGGCACTGTGAGAAGCATTACTCCTCTGAACCACTACCATATGTTTTATATTTCTCACCTCTTACATTATCGCTACTTTTATTAATATTGAGTTAGTGCGTAATACACGATCTCTCCCATAGATAGTATAACCATGAAACGGAAATCATGCAGCTACAGAACAAAGTTCACAGAATCCTGACCGATCAGCTTCCTTTTATAATAAATAAATGAATAAAAATTTTTTTGTTTTTGATAAATAATAACGTACACGAACTTTTCGTCGAATCATACTTGTTACTTATTTCAGACATCTATTAATATTAGTACCAACAAACAAAACAGGGTAACGAGGAAAAAACGAAATCATACATCAACATCATAACGCTTACGGAATGCTAACCCATCAACCTTCTATTATACTAAATAAAAAGATTTTTTTTCGACGAATAATATTGTATAGAGATTATTTTTTTCTTTGCAGTGTACTTAATACTCATTTCCTATCCGATCAAGATTTTCTGTGAGATTTAAGGGCTCCAGGGTGATGAGACCCACCATATACAGGGTGGGCAAGAACTCTGATCACCTGGAATATCTCCGCTATTTTTGGAAATATCAAAAAATTGATATACAAAAGTTACAGGGCATGAAGAACGTTGTAATATGCCAACGATAATTTTCTTTTTGGTGAAGACGCTTCAAAGAATTCAAAGTCACCTTCACTTTTTTCAATGGAATGCTATACTTTTTTATCCTTGATCCTTACTTACGAGGGGAAGTCAAGAAGTAAAGAGATGCTAACTCTATTCTGGGACACGGAAGGTGTAGCAGTCATGCATTTCACCCCAAGAGGAGAAACTGTGAACAGTAAAATTTTTTGTGATGTGTTGCGAACTAAACTGAATTCTGCAATCAGATCCAAACGTTGTAGAAAACTGCGAAAAGGTGTCATCCTGCAGCCAGATAATGCTCAGCCACATTCTGCCAAATGGACGGCCGGCACAATAAAGGACTTGGGATTGGAAGTGCTGCCAGACCCGGCATACAGTCCAGACCTGGCTTCATGCGATTTTCATATATTTGGACCATTAAAGGAAGCGCTAAAGGAAAGAAGATTTGCAAGTGATGAAGAAGTCATTGATGCGGTGTAAAATTTTATACGCTTCTGTATATCGGTGCATCACAAAAATGGAATTGCACTTTTTTCTTTAATGGGAACTTATGTTTTTGTCTGCACCAGTCGATGTAGTTTCTTGTACTCCACACGAAAGTACTAGCATACTTATGCCCAACATTTATTCGTTAGAAAGTCCCTAAAATTTAAATAAAACTTATAAAGCAAAGTGGATTGGTGAATGTGGGCCCATCTTATGGCCAGCACGATCACCAGACTTCTCACCCCCCAATTTTTTTTATGAGAATCCCTAAAATTAGATAAGTTATAATTGGTTCTATAATGTTGTGCTCGCACATTATTATGAATAATATAATTAAATATGTCCATGTATATTGTAACAATCACAATTATATATTTCTGCAAAGTTTGTAAATCATGCGATTGTCGATTTCAGAATATATTTTAGAATATATAGTCGTATTCCAAGTTTTCCACGCTCCCCTTGAATAGTCGCATAGCAAATTATTGATTCCTTGTATACTGCGAAATGTTCACGAAATCGTGACCCATCTATTTCCCCATTGCAACAAATATATAGAAATGTTGTTTTCATCAGCAAATAATAATGTAAACTGATAATTTTTTCCTCCCAACATACTTATGATGCACTCCATATCCTGAGGAGCATTTTCTGATAGGCTAAAAGAGTGGGGGAGGGGGTTCGATTATTTTTGACCAACAACCAATCAACATATACTGACCAACAAAACGGGCTCACAAGGATATAAAATTATGCAGCTACACCACGACGTTCACATAATCCTGACCGATCAACTTCCTTATATAATAAATAAGTACATAGAAATGTTTTCTTTTCGCGAAATAATAATGTATATAGATTATTTTTTTCTCCCTACCATACTTATTACTTGTTTTCTATTGCGACAATGAATATCTATAAAGATAAAAGGGAAGGGAAGGGAATCAGCGTCTGATTATCATTACAAATAAACAAAACGGAGTAACGAGGAAAAAGAAATCATATAGTTACATTATGACGCGTACGAAATTCTGACTTGCCATTCCTATTATAATGAATAAAAAAATTATTGGTTTCTTTTCCAACCGAAAATTATATGTACAGATCATTTTTTTTCTTCCTTTCGTCATATTTATTGCTCATTTCCTAATCGAAGAAGATTTTCCGTGAGATTAAAGTGAGGGCGAGATGATACCCACCACATATATGTGGTGCGCGAGAATTCTCAAAGAAAAAATAATGCGTCGGAATATTGCAATCTTAGAGGCGAACGGTCGCGCCATAATATATACAAATGGCATAAGAATTTCGAGTGTTCTATACCCTCGAATGTATGAGGGTGTGTATGTGCCAAATTTCCAGAGTCTTGTAGAGGTAGTCGGGTAAGACAGTCGATCAAGGGCATCGTGTGAAGACAGTCGATCCGGGGCGTCGCGTAAAGACAGTCAGAGGAGTCGGGTACGAGAGTTAAGAAGTACGATGACCAGATCAATCTTAAAGCCCAATTCTTTCCAGTTAGCAGTATAGTCTGTGTATAACTTTTAATCCTTTTAAAAAACTATATATATATTAACAATAACAAACCCATATTTTACTACATACATTCCATTATCATATGTATAATTCCTGATCGATGATAATAAGTGAAATACCATTTTTTCATTCACCTCGTTTTTCAACAAAGCATGGAAATGTATTAAAAGCAAATCTTTGAGCAAATTGCAAAAGAAGGAGGACTGGCATGTCAATCAAAATGGAGCCCCATCGTGTCAATCAAGATAGAGGTTCGCCGCGTAAACCATTGAATAGCGCGAATATATGCTACAGCATTTACAATTTAATACTTACCCGGTTCGATCGACCCACGCTGATCTACACTGAATCGGCAGGGAATGGTTAGCCATAAGTCGGTAAGGCAAGGAGGGGTGAATAAACAGATGATGGCCAATAATGTAGGGAGGGGATGAATCGGCATGGGTGGTGGATAACGTAGCAAAGTCGATAACGTAGGGACGTCGTTAACATCTCGGACACGGCTGAACTTTGCGCACTTCTTTGTACAGCCGAGTTCACCGCGAAGTACGCGTAAACGATGAAGCGCGCAATGTGTGATGGACGATGTTATTCTCTTCCGCGAGTACATCGGAATGAAGTTTTTGATGATTAACTTATAATGAATGTTAAAGACATGAAACATTTTAACATTTAACTTTAATCATTTGTAACAAGTATACCAGCGCGCGACCCGGCTTCCAATAGCGCAGTAGTACCCGCGGTCGCAACCGATTATCTCGTGACTGATTAGAGTTTGCCTCGATAATAAGCTAGGCGCAGAGAACAACCGCACACTCGTCAGTGTAATCACAATCCCCAGGCGTGAGATAGACCGACTTTTACCCGAGCCAAATAGCGGTTACCGCCTAATTCTAAGTACCGTCTAGCCTAGTTTCATCGCTTAGCCTTTAGGACCGTTCTGCCTAGTCGTTAAGACCGCCTAGTCTAGTTTCGCCTCTTAACCGTTAGGTCTATCGCGTAGTCACTATACCGTTTAGCATTAAGCCTCTCTCTCCCCAGGAATAAACGCTAGTCTAACACCAAACCACGCCTGCCTCATTCGGGACCAGCGAACCCGGTCATATCGACTGAGTCGACCACCTTTCACCCGCCTCCCGACGGTATCGTCCCTCCGCAGATCTCGTCTCTAATTCACTTTAATAATTAACCCTTTGCACTCGAGCGGCGCCGATCCAGCGCCCAGCCGGTTTGATGCGGCAACTCGAGCGGCGCCTATACGGCGCCTGGCCGATTTTAATATTAACACGCGAGGGGCGGATGATGTTCCCGGCTGATTTGAATTGTCAAATGTTATGACCTTAGTAATAACTCGATATGTGGAAAGAAAGAGGTGCATATTACAACTCCAGGGATGAGGCAACGGTTTTTGTTGTTGTATACGATTTCAGAGGAATCGATTGCTGTGATCATTAGCCGCAACGAGGCTACGGTGTTACGGTCTTTTGTAACTCGATTTGTTTCTAATATAAAAGAACTAATGCATTTTTTCAAACTGTTTTTTACCGATAACCTCGTAAAAAAAAATTATGTGTGAAACCAATATATATGCTATACAAAAATTGGAAAGGAAGACGCTATCTGCAAACTCGATGTGCCAAAACTGGCATAATGTGAACAACGCAGAATTCTGGAAATTTATTGCTGTGATAATCAATATGAGCACAATGCCATTGACCAATTTGCAGAAATATTGGTCAAAGAATAACGTCAGTTATATTCCTTTCTATTCGGATACATTCACACGAGACAGATTTAGCCAAATATTCTGGATGCAGCATTTAAAAACTATTTCAACACGCAACACAAATTCGGCAAAGAATAACGTCAGTTATATTCCTTTCTATTCGGATACATTCACACGAGACAGATTTAGCCAAATATTCTGGATGCAGCATTTAAAAACTATTTCAACACGCAACACAAATTCGGGAACGCGCCTCCAACGAGTAAGTTGCTTTTAGACTATATCAACTCAAACTTCTTGGATTATTTTATACCGGACGAGCATATATGTGTGGGCGATTCGACGATAAAATTCAAGGGTCGAATTTCGTTCATCACGTACAATCCTAAGAAACATTCTTTCATTCTGTACAAGCTAGAAAAGACCAAAAAGGGCGAAAAGCCACTCAGCCATTTGCAATATCTAAAAACAGTTGTCGAGCAATTGAGAGGATTATATCGTCAGCATCGTCAGTATCAGCAGCAAACGTCTACATCGCATTCCTATGAAACCCGACTAAATGGATAACTTCATATAATACTAAAAGGGCCAAAAAGGGACTGCAAGGTTTGCTCTGACCGCAACACGCCTAGAGGTAGGCGGGAAGTAACGTATTACTGTGATACGTGCCCTGATAAACCTAGAATGCATCTTGGATATTGTTTTAAAAAATATCACACAAAATCTAATTACAGAGTGCAATATTTATAAAATTTTGTTGTTTTAAATATAAAAATGAATAAATTGGTGAAATTTTATTATCTCTATACGTTTATTTGCTTATAAATGATTTTAGCGTACTTGTAAAACGTTTCCCTAATTTGGCCGACATCGTCTCGAGTTGCTGGTTCGCGCAAGTGAAAACGGCCTCGAGTGCAAAGGGTTAATAATACAATCGAATATCATATATTTTAAAACCTCCTTAAAGATTTATTTAAGCATATATAAACAACGCGCATTCCAGAATGCAATGTCAAACAAATGGTAAAAAAATGTCTTATACTATTTGATACTTTTGCGAAGAAAACAATGATGACATCCGCGAAAGCCACTATAGTGGTGCGTCGTGCCTAAGAGAATAAGAAAGGGTGCAGAGCACATCATTCCTTAGCAAGGTAAGCCCCCCCCCCGTGTCTATTATGCCGTCAACTCTACTAGAATGATTACTCCCGTGCACTGAAAAATGTCAAGAAAAACATTCAAGTTTGCATAAAGCCTTTTGGTGAACCCAAGTTAATATAACTCATTTAACTGATCACTAATCTAATTCCATATAGTTATTCCATATTTTGCATTTTACAGCATTCAGCTTTTTATTTATTTTGGGTACAAATAAGTTTTTAAGGATTTACAAAAGCTGGCGTAACTAGCATTAAATCGCATCGGACCATTTTGTAACTATATTCGTGTTAAAGGATAAGGCCACTCGAAGTCCCAGAAATCAGGGCTAATTTCGGGAATTTTTTTCAATTATATAATAAAAGCATTGGAAAATTCAATTAAGGTATTATATTAAACACACATTCAAGTGTAAGAAAAAATGTTTCTTATTCGTTTTTATTTTAATCCTTTTAGTGCCATCGGTCCGATCTATCGGCCCGCGATCCTTATACGAAAACTGCCACAGACCGATGCGTTGTGGCAGGCCGACCGCCCTACAGGCTTACGTGCTGCTTTCTTTTGATACAGTACATTAGATGTGATTTGTACTCATTATATTTCATAGACGGGCTGCGTACTTTTAGTTTAGTCCTTTTCTCCAATGTCAAAATTTTGCTGCACAACATTATATTCCATATTCTTTAAGTTTCAGGAGAATAAATAGTAAAATTTTCCTCGAGAAAATCGGAATTTTGTTCCTTATGAAACTATTCATATAAGCGCACATATCAAATGGACCCGTGGCATTTTTCGCATGTACTCCGTAAAATGCCTGGCACTAAAAGGAATAAAATGACGGCTTCAGAATCTAAGATTGTAAGGCACCTCGCGTGCGCGGCCTTAGACGGGCGAAAGGATTGCTCCTGCAGATTTCAACTTAGAACAAAAAACCAACAATTTTTAGATAATATATGCCAAAAGCTACAGAACTACGTATGGAAATATGAAAATACCATTTTGCTAAGAAATGGTGCACATTTTAAGAAAAAAATTCATTTTCACCTACAAATTCAACCGAAAAACTGTTTATGCAGAAGAAAGTTTTCAACTTATAGCAAAATCCGTACGATGTTCGATACATAACATATCTGGCAAGTCACCCTCAAAATTTCAAGAGAATCGATAAATATTTATACGAGTTATCCTTTCGCCCAATTTGAAAAATGTAGTTGCGAGAAAATCGCGTTGAATGTTTCGAGTAACATTCTAAAGCAGAAAATTTTATTATATCTTTAATCTGCAATGCCTGCACCATATAATTGACCCTCCAAATTGATATTTTTCTCTTCTTCATCCTTCCTGCCCAATTTGACTGCCAACCAAAATATTCTTGCAGCTTTAATCAGCGATCGCTCGGATAACACGATGCGACGGACGTCCGCCGCAACGCAGAAGTTATAATAATTCAGCCTAAAACCGTCACAATTTTCATAATACTGTTTATTCCATCATTGAAGATGCACACCGCAAGATTTCCTGCAAAATCCAGGATAGTTTTCCTACTGGATGTTGATTTTGGGGCTATTGACCAAACCATAACACTGAAGCTTTCATTGCTGTTCTGTATAAAACTACCTAAATACCGTGTAAGAAGGTCCGTAAATGGGCCTTCCACCGTGAATGGGCTTGATGGCGTCAAAAACTATTTATGAAAGAGCTTCCTTGTGTAAACAATTATTTAAAGTATTGGTAGCTTTTGCCTTTTGCCACGAATAGCGCAAACTTTCATCAGACGGGCTCTTGTCGTGTTGTGGCTTTTCATATGTCGATAGCTTCTAGTACAATGTTTCCCAAATTTAATTTCTCATTTTTTCCATTGAATTTTGATTCCTGCGGATGACCAAGCCGTAGTACATTAAAAGCTCATCGATGAGCTTGCCCAGTAATTTTCCTTTCTCACCAAGACTATTCACTTCTTTTTTCAAACTTTTAGCCAAGTTTCCATTCTTTTCTGAACGTGATCGATGCATTATATACTTTCTAGAACCTCGCAAATAAATGATTCTCGATAGGAAAGATGATTGCAAAGGGCGAAATTGAAGCGCGCTATTGAGTGTCGCGAACTATCATTTTGACCGATTTTTAAAAAGTATTGTTTTAAGATAAAGAAATTTACAGTTTCGAGTCAAGCGTGTCTACGCGACACTCGCCTGGGATGAGGCAAATTTACTGACAATATTGGGCGAATTTTGGATATTGAGGAAGGATGTCAACAAAACCTTCTTTCGGAATAAAGACTTTTATTTATTTTTCTAACTCCAGGTGAAAGGCTTAAATTCGAGTTCCTATCCACTGCGAAGTTTACGTTTGAATTTACTTCTCATCAAACTGACTCTTGGTCTTCTCGGTTACACCGATACGCAGTCGAGTGCGCCTC
>JBCFXI010001623.1:0-46000 GCA_038496175.1 Ampulex compressa | reverse complement strand
ATATAATCGTGAAGGACATTTTTTCAATTTTAAAAGTTTATGCATACTTTTCCCGGCTTCTTGGACTAGAAATAAGTTATATAAGGTTCTATAATGTTATTTTTACACGTTTTTATGAATAATATAATTAGATATGTCAATGTGTATTATAACAACCATAATTATACATTTTTGCGTAGTTTGTAAATAGCGCGCTTGTCGATCGCAGAGCCTATAAATCTGGACGAGTTGGCTCTAGCCGTCTGATACCGCCATGGTCGTATTCCAACTTCTCCTTGCTCCCCTTCAGGAGTCACGGAACAAATTATTGATTCAGTGTGTACACTACTGGCAACTTTATGACGTACGACCTTTTTTGCTGTTTCTCTACGGCTGACTAGGCAGCTTACACCTCTACCGAAAATCGGCCTTTCCTTCTCAGCGCACGATCCCTCGTCAAAAAGTCGTGCCGCGCTGCTGCATTGCGTTTGCTTGGACAAACGATCTCTGTTTTCAGAGTTACTACACATACAGGGTGTCCTACGCAATTGGAATAAGCTCTACCTCCTAAACGGTTGGTAATAGAAGAACATGTTATTAGTAAAAGTTAAATAGCATCAGGCAGTACATAATATGTAATCATTTTTATGCACTTTTGTGCATCACAGGGATGAAACTGCACTTTTTTTTTTTTAATGGAGACCTATATTTTTGTCTGCACTGGTCGATGTGATTTCTTATGCTCTACTTAACAGTTCTAATATACTTCAGCTATAACCATGCTTAAAACTTATTTGTTAGAAAGTTATGTCGAAGCTAAAAGTTCTCTGAATTATTTCGGTTTGTTGACAAGTGTTCCAGAGTATCTACGTTACAATAAATGTTCAAACAATCCTTTCTTGCAGTCTAAGCACTTTTCCAGCCGCTTTTTGACGTTACGTAACACATTTCTGATGTCGCTTTCGTCAATTTGAAATATTACTTGCTAAATGCGTTGGAGCTCCTGAAAATTAATATTGGGGTGCGAATACACCCTACATTTTGGAAATTCTTATAAAAAAAAGTTCAGGGGTGTAAGGTTTGGTAATCGTGGTGGCTATAAGATCAGCCCTCGTGTATTAATCCATTTCGATATATAAGTTTTATTCAAATATTTGAAAAATATCTGTGAAATGTACGCTGGAGAACCGTCTTGTTCAAAGTACCTCATGTTTTGTCGTTTACTTAGAAGAATCTCTGTATCGTGTAAGAGAATTGGTAGTTTGGATTCCAGAAAGTTTAGGTAGCTTTGACCTTCGAAAATTTTTAACAATTTTTGTTAAAAAAACGTGCACCGATAATCTATTTGTCAAAAATTATACACAAAACATTTACGCTGGACCGTGTTTGATTGCTAGTGTTCCTTCTGAGGCGCGGTATTTCAACGGCCCATGTATGTTCATTATGCCTATTGAACACCCTATTGTTTATGAATGTTACCTCGTTCCTATAGAGAAATTGAAATACAACATTTTCATTTCTCTAAATATGTCGTAGAAAACCACGGCAACCGTTCGTTCTTCGGACTTTGTGCCCAGGCCAAAACGCCTGCCCAAAGATCAAAATAATTCAGAAAACTTTTAGCTTCGATAATTTCCTAACGACTAAATTTAGAACATAAGTATGTTTTTAGGTGGGACAAAAGACACTGCATCGACCGGGGCTGTGAAAGTCATAGCTTTCTATAAAAACAAAATTTACAGTAGCATTTTCTGATGCCCCCATGCATAAAAGCGCATAAATTTAATTGCATATTATGCATCGTCTGACACCATTTAACATTTGCTATAAAATCTTCTTCTATCCATTTAGGAGGTACAGCCTACTTCAGTTATGTGGAGCACCCTGTATATTTATACAGTTCCTCGCAAAACATTGTATTTCGACACGGACAAAATTGTTTCATTTAGCACATTCTGTGCCGAGCTGTTTTTGCTTTTCATTTTTTGCTTTTCATTCAGGCCGTTTGATGATTTAGGTAAAGATTGATATATTTCATTACATCATCAATCCGTAAGTAATTATTAAGTAGGGAACTAAGTAATTGCGGATTTTAAATAAGGAGAAATAGTGAAAATTTTGCCATATCAGAAAATTCATTCTTCTCTTCCTCATAAACATGGAACTATGACACTGCGTGAAAGATGGCAAAAGGCCATCGACAAAAACGCACAGTACCTAATTTAATGAAGTCTTATTTTCGCGTAAAAATGTTTAATTCTCTTTATTTAAAATTCGTAATTACTTAGTCGCCACTCCAATAAATTGCATATAGTAATTACCACATTACGTATGTGGTGCGCGAAAATTCGAACGGTATTTGGACGTTTGGTAAAGATAATGCGTGGCAACAGTGCAGTCTTAGACGCGGACGGTCGCGCCATAAAGTATACAAAGGGCATAGGAATTTCAAGTGCCCTATACCCTCAAATGTATGAGCGTGTGTATGTGTCTGTGCGCTGAAAAATGCACTGTCTAGTTTGGTAAAGGCAGTTGGGAAAAGACAGTCGGTCAGGAGCGAAGTGAAACGACAGTCGATCGAGAGAGTCGCGTAAAGATAGTCAGGAAAGTCGGTTGCGAACAGATAAGAAGTACCATGTAAAAAAGTTCGTTAACAAGTACGACGACCAATGCAATCTTACATTCCAATTCTCTCAGATTAACAGTACTCAACAGTGTTTGTATATATTTTGTTGCTTTTAATAAACTATATATATATTGTTGCGCCGGGAAGTGCTCGCTGAGGACTGCATAACGCTAACTCAACACAATATTCACAAAAGGAACGGGAATGTTTATTTAAATACAACATCGTTTGCGTAAAGATAAGGTCGCGTCCGACAGACTCGAAGTCGGGGGGAAGACTCTCTCGATTCTTCTGTTGTCAACAAGCCCGTTGATAACCGTCGCTCTGCTTTCGTTACGCGGCATCTTCAGCCGGCGTTACAATATATATATATATATTGTACCATGTACCATATATATTGTACCACATTTACCACACGTAACATCCACAATACAAATGGCATTGCAATCAGTTTTAATTTTATGGTTAGTAACAAGAATCTGCCATGTTCAAATTTATTCAGCAAAAACCGAAAGACATAACATATTTTGCAAAAAAGAGAATAGGTAAATATGAATAGAGAGCACTTTTGTTTTTGACATTTTTGGAAAACAAATTTCTTTTATTAATTTTATTAATTAGATTATTCTTTTATTTTTTAATTTTTAGTATTGATCCAATTATTCAATTTGCTATTATTATCCCTAAAATCAATCGATATGGAAATACAAAGCGCAGCTAATTTTAATAGTATTTTTAGCGACATAGAATATCCATTTAGGATGAAACACTCGCGTAAATTTATATAATTATTTTCTGATGAAACAAGCGATACGTTGATTGAGGTTAATGTATGGTGTATGTTGAAATGCGACCCAATTGTATATAGCACTTACAGTAAAGCTGAAACTCGAAATGTTACTGATAAATTATCAGATTAATAGATAAGTCAAAGTGAAAACCAACATAGACCCATACAATTCATATATACATTCGGAAAAATATTACTATTGGGTTATTTGTATAAAGAAGATTTTTACTTACAATCAGTTAACGAAGAAATGTTTCAAGACATAGTAGAACATATTGTATATGTGGGATGTAAACATTTCGATAAAATTGTTTAAACAAATGGATTCTCACTAATGAACATGAAATAAAAAAATTTGTAGCATTCTCATCTGGTCGGAATCAGTGAAATTTCTCGAAATAAATTTATACTGCTTCAAAGATCCAACATTTGCTAAAAGGTTTCTTCAATTAATAATGCCAAGAAATTTCACTTAAATCCTGTTACGAATGCTACATTTTGTGAGTAATGAAAATGCAAATTTTCAAAATCGCGTCTATAAAGTCAAATCAGTGATTGATATATTAAAGGAACATTATACCCACATGTGTCCGTCCAATCTCCTTTGCTCGTGACAGTTTTGAATTAGTAATGTCTCCTTTGGTCCGCGGAGTAAGTTAATTCTACACTCATTTTTTTTTCTTGCTCCGGTATTGTGGAGTGTTGGACTTTTAGTCACGTACATGGATTGTTTGTGTGGTAAAATGGTTTGACCACTGATGTGTGGCGGATTTTATTTAATAATTCTAAATTACATAATTATATCCAATTAATATAAGGAAATTATATGAAATAAGATCGTAAATGATCAATATTAAGAAAAAGGAAAAGTTTTCCATATGTCTTAATTCACCACCATATTTTCTGATTTTCAATTTCATTTAATTCTTAAGTATAATCAATCTCAATTATTTCAAGCCACGCAGTAGTGTCCAAATATTTGTAACCTTTTCACACACAATGTCCTTTTGTCGACTGAAACTTTAACTCCAAAAAACTAGATCGAGAATTTAAAATTATTAAGTGTCAGTATAATTATAATTATACTTATAATATAATAATATGGTATAAGATCCTGATCCAGTTACCTCTGTGTACGTATTTACCATGCCTTTTTCTTAATACAAATCATGATTTTTTTTGTTTATTATTATATTATTTTATATATATATATATATATAAGTATTTGTAGATAAAAAATGGTGTACTTCTTGTTATAAACAAAATTTATAAAAAGTGGGTACCGAAGTAGTAAAACAAAAAACTGTAAAAATAGTTACATTTTGCAGAGATCGTCCGAATAAGCTCTTTTTACGTATTTTTTGCTTTAACAAAGTTGATCATTATATGTAATTGTAAATTATTGTATATATAAGAATTAAACAAATTTATTTGCTTTGCTTTATAATGTATATTTTATAATACCTTTTTCTGAGGGGGACTGGAGAGGGGAAGCAACTTTCACAGAGGGGAGAGTGGATTTGGTGATCGACTATGTGATCGGGGATACGTGTGCTTCAGATAGATTGGAGAGGTTGAAAGTGGAGGTGGAAGTTGACGCGGACCACGAGTCGGTCTCAGTACGCGTAGAGGGCTATGGGAAAGAAAGTGGGTGACTGGCAGAAGAAGGCAAGGGCCAAAGTTAGGGAGGGACCGGGAGGGTGGAATAGGGAAGCGGGGGGAGTGAAGGAAAAGTTGGAAAAACTAATGCAGGTGATGAATGGAAAGATGAGAATGTAAGACACCAAGCGGAGGGAGGCGGGAGGGTGATGGGATGGAGAATGCAGGAGGAAAAATACAGGTGAAGGCACGGCTAAAGAGGTAGAGAAAGCGCATTATAGGGCGAGAAGGAGAAAGAATATTATTTCAGAGGTAAGAAGAACAACGGGGAGTTATGCAGGAGGAGAAGCAAGACTGGGAAGAGAGGCTGCTGAAAGAGGCGAGGGAGGAAAAAAGTTGGTATAGGAGGTTATAAATAGGGAGAGGGGAAGATCAATATGGAAGAATAAGACTAAGTTCTAGAGGAATTCTGGAGGATTTGGAAGAGAAGAGGGAGATGGGAAAAGCATGTGGCCGTAAAGGGCTATGGGAGAGGGTGGAATTGAGAAGGCGGAACTCTCAGCTGAGGATGTTGTAGGAGGTAAAGGCGGTGGGGAGGGATAAGATCTCAGATGAGTGTTGACATGCATGTGGAACAGGGCAGGACTAAAAGCGGCATTAATTGAAATATTTACGAAGCTGTAGAGAGGGGGAGGAGGGTTTTCCGATTGGGTGGAGAGAGGGGCTGGTGATCCCGATTGCAAAAGAAGAAAGGGGCTAAGGGAGTGGAGAAGTATATAGGAATCATATTAAAGACGTCGGCATACAAGGGGTACGTCATGAAGTTGGAGGTGAAGCGGAGAAAAGAGGTGGAAAAGAAACGGATAATAGCGGAATGGCAAACGGGGTTTAG
This sequence comes from Ampulex compressa, assembly GCA_038496175.1. Classification (NCBI taxonomy): domain Eukaryota; kingdom Metazoa; phylum Arthropoda; class Insecta; order Hymenoptera; family Ampulicidae; genus Ampulex; species Ampulex compressa. The sequence continues at coordinate 40,114 of JBCFXI010001623.1, read as the reverse complement.
GAGGGGAAGGGGCGGGATGGACAAAATCGACGTGCTAAATTTTTTTGTGTGAAGGGAACTGGGAAGGGGGAGAAAGTTTGTGACAGCATTGGCGGACTTCAAAGCGGCATTTGACACGGCGGACAGGGAGGTGCTAGGGTAGAGTTTGGAGGAAGTGGTCGGTAACTGAGTGGCTGAGGGACTGTATAATAGAGGTTTATAGGGAGTCGAGTTGTAGGGTGAGGGTGAAGGAGTGCTACGGGGAGAGGTTATCCATTGCGTCATTGTCCATTTAGTCTGATTATATCGGTGTTCATTGACCTAAACACTCTTCGATATCTTAATATCTTAATTCGTTGGGAGGGTGTTGAACAGGAACGGTATGTGAAGTATAAAGATAGGAGGAGAGACTGTGAGCTTGCTGGGATACGTGGATGATGTGCTGGTACTGGCCGAGGACTAAGAAGGACTTAGTTGGTGCTGAAGAGATGGAGGAGTTATGTGGAGGACAGGGGATTAAAGTTGAATATAAAGAAAACAAAGGTGATCAGATTTAGGAGAGGAGAGGGGGGAAGATATACGAAGGTGAAATGATAGTGGAGGAAGGAAAGGAAGGAAGTAGTGTATCCGGGTTACAGAATGAGATAGGACGGAGGACAAGAGATGCAGATAGGGATCAGAGTGAAAAAAGTGATGGGAGCAAGAGGGCAGGAAAATACTGGGCGAAGGTATAGAGGAGAGGAGGTACGGGAAGTTCAACGTGGGAGGCCCAAAGGAGAGGGTTCTATCAGGGAAGGAGGGTGTCACTGCAGAGGGCGGGAAGGAGGAGAGAGGAGGGAAAGAAGGTTACGGGGGTGAAAGAAAGAGACAAGGAAGTGCAGGAGTAGGAGATGTGGTAGAGAACTGTGGGGACAAGAGGGAACAGGTAATGCAAAATGAATTTTGACTGGCGGAATATCGAGGTATTTGAAGAAGGAGAGTGGAAGGAATGGGTGGGAAAGAAGAGTGGCAAGGACTGTGATGCGAGATGAAGAAGGAATTGAGTAGGGGGAGAGGGGTAGGAGGTGCAGGGTGTGTGCTAGGAAAGAGGCGATAGGGTGCGAGGTTAGGCAGCGTTGGCTAAGGGCCGAGTTAGGATAAGTGAAGGAGGGACAGCGCGAGCATGGTAGTCCATCGAGCATAAGTTAGGGAGTGAGTGTGAGGAGCGGAAAGGTGTGCAGTAGGGGGATATAACGAGGAACAAGGTCCTCGCAGTACTATGGCAAAGGTGGAGGGGGTCGGGGAATGGCAAGGATTATAAGAAGAGCGGGTATCCTGCGAGGGCATGGCAAAATAAATATCTATCTATTGTATAATATCTCTTTTTGGTAGAAATATATTGTATAGTCTTAAACTTATAAAATATAGATTTTTAAGGCAATAAATACATATGCTGTGTATACCGCCAGTAGTAGATAGAGCCTAAATAGAATATTTTATGTATACCACCGCCGGGGATACATGTGGCGAAGAACGTATTAATCATTTAATTGTATTCATTACAAAAATAATAGACTGAATACATTTTATGAAATGTCATTAATTGTATCTTGAAATTCGGTACTGTTAGTTTAATTACTTTAATTACATCGTGAAAAAAAAGCATTTAGACACGTATAAAAAATTGATATAATATTGATGAAACTTAGATTATTTATTATTATTGAATAAACACGACATCAATATTTCGTTTAATAGTTTTTTTGTTGCATTACTTCTCATTTTCGTTTAGGCCTATTTTATATTTTTGTCTCAAATATATAATATTAAATCTATTATTTTTCTATTAACCGCCTTTTTAGTTTTTTTTTCCAAGATAATAAAACATACATTTTTTTTTACAGAATGAAACTAATTGCCGTTTGTAGAAATTTGTGTTTATACCTCTTCGTTCTATTTTGTATACTTCGTATTTATATTCTGATTGAAGATTAATACTTATATGTAAAACGAATGTTCTCAATGGATAATAAAAAAAAGTTACATTCTTCGTATGTTACATAATGTATTCGTACATCTTTGTAAATGTAAAGGGTCATAGGAAAGATTGTCATAAAAAGTGTGTATCAGGTGTTCCGGTATGAAGAGAGCATTTTTTTGTGAGAATGCAACACCAATTTTGAATGGGAAAGTAAAAAAAATTTTATTCAAAGTATTGACCATTACTTTTTACACATTTTGACCACCTTTCTGGCAATTTGTGGATACCACGCCAATAGAAATGTTCGTCTTTTGAAGCAAACCAATCGGACACCCGATTTTCGACTTCTTCGTAGAAATCGAAGTGCTGCTGAGCGCCTGCCTTCTTGCCGAATTGATCTGGTTTTGCAGTCGATGTTGATGGTTGTCTCGGATTAACCCATGATTTTTTCCGTTTAGGATTCTAAAACTAAATCCATTTTTCATCGCCAGTAACGATTCGATGCAAAACTGATTTTCTTTCGTGTCTTTGAAGCAAAATTTCACAAGCGTTTTTTTCGATTTTCCATCTGTCTTTCATTAAATTCACGTGGCATTCATTTTCCACACTTTTGGATCTCTCCCATAGTTTTTAAACGGTCAGAAATTGTTTGTTGTGCAACATTTAACGTTGCTGCCATTTGCTTTTGACTCAAAGTATCATCTTCATCCAACATTGCTTGCAATTCGGCGTCTTCAAACTGTTTTGGTGGTCCCCCACGTTCTTCATTTCTGACATCAAAATCATTATCTCTGAACCGTTGAAACCATCTTTTGCATGTTGCTTCTGATAGAGCATGATCATCATATGCCTCGACAAGCATTCGATACGACTCTCCAGCACTTTTCTTCAAATGAAGACAAAAAATTAATGCTTTCCGCAAATCATCGCTTTCTGGTAAAAAATTCGACATTTTTAACACGATGAAAAAGTACGATGTTGTTCAATGACTTGATGTATATTAAATATGTTTGACAGATGTCATACCAACCAAACAAAGAAAAAATGAAGGCCCGTTCAAAACAAATTTTCCCTACCGACACATTTGTATCTTAACACTCACTCCATACCGGTACACCTGATAAGCATAAGTTCAGTATAAAAATGAAATAAATGCATAGAAAAGTAGAAAATAAACAAAGGAGTATATAATACACTTTATATGGCAATCTTCTTTTTGGCCCTTTGCATTTACAAAGATGTACGAATACATTGTGTAATGTACGAAGAATTTCACTTTTTTCATATATATATAGATGTTCGACATAGCCACATAATTTATATACATGAACTTGTGGTTGATTTATCAACAATCTTGAAAGTCTTTAAAAAATGTTAAGTATGCATTGGATCTGTTGATAGGTTTCTTGTGTATGTACTCGAAGTGTTACTCCATTGACAATAATGGTCGAATATACAATTGTTTCAGATGACACTAGAAATAACAATATAACGGATGTAAATCAATCTCATTCAGCCAAAAGCATCTGTTAATTTTTTCAAGTCAAACCACAATAAACACTTCATAAAAGTCGTATAGCATGGACATGATTTGCGACATTTACGAAGTAGGAGACATAGTTTTCCAGACCTTTGTATTTTGCTGAACAAAGAGGACAACACACAGAGGGGACTCTTGATAAAAGAAAAAAGTCAAACGCGAGGTGAGTAAGCGAGACATTAAAAAATCAGCTCTAAAAGTATTATCATAACTTTTTTTAATTTTATGTTTTTTCTAAATATTTTTAAGATTCTGGTAAGATTTTGTTGATTAAAATAAAATAAAATATGATATAATTCCGACCACAGTTTCTTCTGAATGCATAAACCGCGCTGCGATAATGACGGAAAAGGGGAAGACAACGATTTGACCAACATTTGCGAGGACGCAGAGACGATTTGATTGACGCCAATAAAAAAGATGTCACTGCGTATTTGTGTATGCGTATGCAGAGTGTACATTTGACATAATGATATATAAATAAATATAGTCTTAATTATATCGTATTTATTCTCAGGTAATATTTATTCACTTATATTAATTATTTAATACTTATTGTACGTGTACAACTAATTTTTTTTTGTTATTATCACTTCGATTACATTAGAAAGATGTGTTGGTAACATTTGAAATAATAAGAGGAAAGTATTTTCAATATATTGCAATATTTGATATTTATTTAATATGATAGATATGTAATCTCATGTTTTTGTTACAAGCAATTGGTTTTCTCGAAAATGCAGACTTCGGGTACATATGACTCGACGATATAGAATAAATGGTTCTATGTAACTAGTTAAACGATGTCTTCTTCCTCGTCAAAGCCATTTAAATAGTGCATCCTTTCTCGTTAGCGGCACTCATCTCATATCTCTTTTCTCTTTAATAGTACTAACATTTTTTGCTTTCAGCTAAAACTGTCGATTTATAGCTCACATTCAACGTGTACAAAATACGTAGTTATATTTTATGTATTTCTGTAGCAACCGATACTCGCCATTTTATTAAAACATTAATAAAATAAATTACTTAGTATGTTTTAAAAAAAAAATATAATCTAAATTATATCGTGTTTGGTTTCATTTTAATCAGCAAAATCTCGCGAATATGCTAAAAAAAGGATGCCCAAAAAAAACATATAATTAAAAATGTTGGTGACAATACTTTTCAGGCTGGTTTTTAAATGTTTGCTTCGTCTCTTTGCGGGTTTGATGAGTCTTTTTTATTTGCGGCACCCTTTATTCAACAATATATAAAGGCAAGTCGTAAGTCTGAAAAACAATGGTCCATATCTCTCGAATGTTACAATTCGTATTTATGGTGAGCGCCAGTCATAGAATATTTACCGTAAATTGTGAGCTTTGGTAGATTCTATGGAAGCACGGAAATTGTATTTCTTTGCAACTTGTGATATTAATAACCTATATGTGAGGACTCGGCGAATGTCAAAAGTGAGAATAACCGTACCCCAGCAAAAGAACCCCTTTGCCCCTGTGTCGCCTCCGAGTTTTTCTTAAGTTGCGCGAACAGTACTTACTCAATTTCGTTTCATAGCGATTTGAACATAACAAAAAAGTTGAAATAGAAACCCTTCCATATCCGGCGCTGGCATGATGGGTGAAATCAGTGACGCCCGTGTGTGAGGAAATACAATAACTTGAACGCGTACTTTTATATAGTACTATACTCCTAATTCCCCAGATTTTGCTTATACAAAATGTTCTCAAAAAGCATATACTAAACTAATTCATTGTGCACGTGTGCAGACGCAATGTAAAGGATTCAGATAATATATTCATAATTTATTCGGTCCCAAAGACCGAACGGGCTCGAACGAATAAAGGCACAGAAAAACGACAAGAACCAGCCGATTGCTTTACGACCTTAGGGGTAAAATTTTCTCCGGACCTCTGCTTAATTTCAGAGGTCCGCTAGTCAATAAAACATTTGGCATTTCTAAAGGCATAAGTGCGGCACTCTAACCATCGACAACGCGTGTGTTCTGCCGATTGTTTCATGTCACCAACGATGCCCAAGGAAAGGTCAGGAAAGGCAATCTGTTAGCCAACCAATCGAAGTAAAGAAGCCGCCTAAAAAACCCTCAAAATCGTAGAGAACTTTGCGATTAAGTAAAGGAATCCCTAAACCCCGCCCGAGGAGGTGAACGAAATCCCTACCAATTCATTAGCCATTTTACTTAAAAACCACAGCAAAACGCCACGTAAGACAGTCGTCACTAACAGTCGCATTAATAGTCAGTCGTTTGTCGTCATCATTTAAGGCAGTGTTCAAAGAATCGTCTTTGTCGCTCGCGAAATCACGTAGTAAGAAAGGCAGTGTTCAATGAATCGTCTTTGACATTCGCAAATATTACGCATTAAGCAACGTAGCGAGGCAACTAGCTTGTTGACTCTAGTTTAAACGCGATTACTTAAGGATATCACGCACCACTCAACACCTCAGTTTGTACATACGACAGTGATAGTAAATTATTGTCAACCAAACACTTCGTTCTCAATCACATCCTGCATTTCCACTCGCCTTGATCAAACGTGATCAAGTTTACATCCTCATCACTGTCACGCAGCAGTGGGAGCGGGATTTACGAGCCCGCGAAATTCTACGTAAAGAATTACGGCGAGGGCGGGACGTAACATAATTAAAAAATGACTTTAATCTTGTATTTTTACTATGTGTGAAGAAAACGAAAATTAAAAGCAAGAAACAACGGAAAAAAAGAAACAAGAAAATATGAAAGGAGAAAATCACGGTAAGAGCACAGTGGTAAATAAAAAACAAAGTACTCTCTCTTCCTGTTTAAGCAATGATTCGAGAAACTTTATAAATATGTAAATACGTATATTATATAAAATATTTAAGTATAATATACATCCACATTTCAAAAATCTATAAAATATTTTTATACTTATCTATATTTATAATTTCATACAATTACGTAATAAAAGTTTAAAAAATATTTGTTGCATATAAGTGGTGACGATTATTTACATGTAAAATGTCACGTGTGCTGCAAAAGCGTTGTTATTTATGTTCATAAAATTTCCATTGTGACCATATAGTATGTTATAAACGTATTTCTTTTTTGTGAGCGAAGCACAGTCCTCCTATAACGTACAGTACAGACCCTATTACAATACGATTAGTTTGTACCGTGTTATATGGAAATAGCGCTATAAGAAACTCAGATTTAACGTGCAAACCAGGGTAAATCCTGCCACGTTATATGCTTAAATGACCACTTAAATCCCAAACGCTTTGTCTTTAGAGTAGGACAAATGAAGGTTGACGTAACCATGCAAAGTAATACAAATCGATGTGTAAGACACTTATACGAGCCGCCACTCAAGCGACAGACTCAGAAACCCGCGTTTTGGCGGGGACGGCTCTCAATGTGGTAAGTATTAAAACAAAGCACTGTAAACAATCTCGCATCGTTTCTTTGCTTATTCGTTTGCGTTCCAGAGGATTAAAAAAAACACGATCGAGAAAGCCTGATCAGCACGATAGCACTTATTTCAATCGTGTGCAAAGAAGCTCAAGCATCGCAACCACGTTGTAAGAGTACCGCGTTATAGGAGGGCTGCCGCAATTTTGGCTCCGCGTTAAATAGAAACTGTGCTATAAGAGTACTGCGTTATAGAAGGGTTGACTGTGCACAATCTATTATACATTCTTGCAACCTGGGTTCCGCTTAATGGGAACTGAGATCCCTAAGAACGTCCCGAAGACACAGGAACGGAAGAAAGTTGTTTATAAAATAAGAGTACCTCCAGAGCACCAAAGCAATCGAACGTACTATTTCCCTACTCTACAAAATATCGAATAAACAGTCGTGTTCGTTGAATTGCGTTGGTGTTGGTGTTTACTGTTTACAATTCGGAGTTATGGAGTCAACCGCGAGCACCCTCTCTCGCAACATTGGTGTCAGAAGTGGGTTGGTAACATGTTCTGCGACAAGGGAAAGAGCTATTCCTCCGATGAGCAGCTTTTCCAAGAACTCAACTTCGTTGGCGATGCAGTTCGCGGAGCAACAACGATTCTGCGAAGTTCAGTGGGAACATGAGAAGCCACTGGTGGCGGAGAGAAGTGAAGCAAAGGAAGCTGTCTTCACGGCTGCGTGAACTACGATTAAGGCCAGGATAGAGGGGTTGGAGCGAAATTCGCAGGTGATAGTGGAAAAATTGATTATTATTATTGATTAAAAATTCATTACTAGTAGAGTAATTCGAGACAGGGACACGGTGTTGATAACGGGAGCGTGTCCGTTGATTTCATGTATCTGTGTCTCGGTCTTTCTACGGAACTTTCGGCGACGCGGGTGACACGTCCAAGACACGACACAGCGCTCCCGGTTTCTAATGATTTAGGTTGTATAATGAAACCTGCGTTGTACAATGGGGAATCCTTGTGGGAAGTGTACAAAGTTTAATTTGACACGATATGCCACATTAACAATTGGGAGAGGTCGAGCCGAGCGGCTGCACTCGTTACTTCTGTAAACGGCCCTGCGTTGAATATTCTAGTTTTGCATACTTCAGAGGAAAAAGGCGATTTCGAAAAACTTGTTTCAGTTTCAGAGTTTTGTTTCAGAGTCAAGAATTTCGCGAATGTCAATTATATTCGGTTGCAAAATTATAAACAGCAGCGGGAATAGTCGATTCCGGAGTTAGAGACGGAAGTCAAAAGGTGATTCCCGGGGTACTAAATTGCGCAGATTATTTTTTTTAAATTGATTTCGGCACCGGCTGTTAAAGTTATTTAGCCTAGGACCTACTGTTTAACGTGCATTCCGAATCATCAGAGCTACAGTATACATATCACATAGAAAAACCATACGTGATGGCGGGATTCATGTTAAGTCCTTGTCTCTTTATTCTGATATTTTGAAATTGACGAATACAGTAACTTTAAGTATGCCACTAGAAGAGATGAGGCTCGTTGATAGAATTGAAAGCAATGTTGGATTTATTTACGACCGTTTTAATTATAGCGGGACCTCTTTATATTTTCTATTAGGTCTAAAATGAATTACAAATTTGATATAAATACTGATATTGTACAGTGGTATCTGCTATTATGATTATAATTACCATTTGAATTTTAATCTTTCTACGATACTAGGTATATGTATCAGTTGTAGATAATGATGTCAATATGGTTGGTCTATAACTTTTAGAGATAGTTTGTGTGAAATTGTTATAAATATGACGTTAATGCTTACTTTTTTTTCTTATCGTACTTATTTCTTTTTTTTTCTTATCGAACTTATTTCATGTCAGTTCAGATTACTGCTCGTAATTTAGATTTTAGTTCTCCGTTAATTTTAAATTTTATAATACGTTATTACATGCTAGATTTAGACTTATCGATATCTGTTTGTAGATTAATTTTACGAAGTTCAGTTTAAATAAATATCATTTTGCTTGTATATCTTTTGAAATAATGAGATCGATGATTTATTATTTCAGTTTTATCAAAATCGATACTATGCCCGAGGTATCAATGGTGTAGAGCAATTATTGTTGAGCCAGAATTTAAATTATAAATTTAAAAAAGTTTTATTCGGTATGAAAGTTGCCCTTGTTTTACAGATTGATGTTTTCATTACTTTTGCGCGATCATTCTCAAGCTAAGAGAAAAAAATTACATCTTAAAGGAGGTTAGAATTAATTCCATTAATAACGTTAAAAGAACTACGTTTAATTTGGAGATTCAGTATGTCAATATGAGTCTGGCCAATTTAGAAAATTTTGCAAGAATATTAAAGGAAAAATTAATTCGCAATGATAGTAATAAATAATCGAACAATACATGTAATGATTAAAAAAATTGACAAAACAATTTCTTTCTAAAGAAAAAATTTCCTTTAAAGGCAAAATTTGATAAATCCAGTGCACGTAATTTAAATTAACCACAATCCAGAATTTAGAGAAAAGACATACGAATATGCATAGACCGAATCTCGTAACTTACACAGATAGAGGTGTCCTACAAATATTAAGATACAAAATTCTAAACGGCCAACCTGATGTAAAGATATTAAATTACAAAATCAAGCGGTTGGTAAATTTATTTCACGTAGAAATTTTTGATGGTGTCAAAGATATTTTACGATATGGTAATAAATTTTCTTTTAAACAACAATCATGTCATGACAAATCTGCTTACATTGGACTTATTCAAAGAAATAAAAACCAAGATTTATTACGTTCGCAATGAAGTCAGAAACGAAACAAGAGAGACATTTATCAGCCATATTCGTAAATATGTTAAATAGTTCAAGAATCATCAAAATCAACAAATCGAGAATAGAGATATACTCAGAATCTTTAACGAGTATTACAAATTTACCTTTGATAATTGATGCATTGGATAGGTTGGATGGTAGAAACTAGGATCAAAGTGCATAAAAGGACTATCATTAAAAATAACATAATGCATACTATTGTATTCTTGCCCGTAATTTGTATTTAAGACTACTCATGTATATGGACTTGGCGGGCAATCACAGGTTATTATAGAGTAAATTTTGAGTTGTCAGAACGGCAATGCGTGTGAGAAAGACAATCATTTTTAGCCACTTGGTGCGTGGCTCAATAATTCAAGTTCATTAGGATTTAGAAATAAATAAAAATTAGAAATTATGAAAATTAAGTAGGTGAATTAAGCCATATTATGATAAAAGGCGCGAAAAAGAATTGAAGGCTGGAGTAACTGGATCAGAACGCAAAACTGCGATCTTTCGTTTGTCAGACCGTTTGCTCCGATCAAATTCATTTCTAAATCTTTTAATTCTCATTCTCATTTTCTAAGCTTTTTAATTTTCATTCATTTCTAAATTTTAATAAACTTCACTTATTGAGTTATGCACGAAGTAACCAAAAATTATTGCCTTTCTGATACGCATTGTCGTTTTGACAACTAAAAATTTACAGTATCATAACCAGATGGAGAAATTATTAAGTGTGGAAAGTGATTGCTTGCTAAGACCATATACACAAGTTGTCTTCAACACCATAAACAACAACATATAACAGCTGTTACAGCTACGCATAATACTGACAATAATCATACCTTTGATTTAGGCAATGTCAAAACTTAGATATAGAATCTAATTATAGAAAAAGATGAATTAACCCATTGACTGCCACGCAAATTTAGCGTCTTTTTCCCTGGGTGCCACGGTTTTATTTTAAAGAAGACATTACTTAAGTTTTGCAATATATAATAATATTAAGTTGCTGATATAATATTGTAATAGCATTTAAAGTATTTTTACTGAAAAAAAACACTACGAGATAACTCGTACCTGGCGTCAGAGAATAAGACTCCTGTGCTAAGTGCCACTTACGTGATATCTCGTAGCTTTTTTTTTCTCAATAAAAATCTTCACATTGAAAGAAATTTTTTTTAGTGCGTCCACGCAGCCGATGGCCCGATGTCATCGACGTCGTACGTTGAAAAGTAATAAACAGTTAAACAAAAATCTGGCCACAAATCTAATCTAATCGTCTAAATTATCATTTTAATAGTTTTAATAATAATTTTAATAATAGATATAGATAATTAATATATTCTCTACACTATATGTATTTTTTATTCATCCTTTCTAATAATTCCTAACTCAAATGGCGATTTGTAGCCAATTTAAACTTGTAGCATACACTACGAAATAATCTCGTAGCTGGCAGTTTTAGTGCGGACGCTTACTACGAGATATTTTGTATTTGCCAGTTAATAGGTTAATGACATGTTTAATATTAAATTAGCTCACAACTCATTAAACTTACAAACTGATACCCTATTTTTAACACACTTTTTAAGACATTCTCAAGGCACAAAAGTCATACTAATAATCAATAAGTGTGGGAAAAGGGTATTTGCTCTTTGTGGTTATCAATTGAAAGAACTTTGTGTTCGGATAAAGAGCACTTTTGTTTTAAAAAAATATTTATTTAGAAGCAACGTTTCGAATGCTTTTCCACGTTCCTGCTCAAGATGAAGAATAAATTATGATAGGCAACAGTTAGAACAATACCATGTACAAAGTTGTTATAGACAGAAATACATGTAACATACCTTAGGGACGAATGAAATATATAGGTAAATGCAATATTAGTATGTACAGTTGGTCTTGCGGGTAAGACTTGTTAATGACTGTAATCAGAATAATCTCAGATCGAAATAGTAGATTAAGCAATAATAAAGAGTAGCATCGGGCAATTTCCAAAGTTACTTACGTGTCGATGAGGCACTATAACGTGTTATCAATGGTATACGAAATAATAAAAATAATAGAAACTGGGAAATTAAACTGTAATATGTACAGCGTACTAAAATGAAATATAATACTTTTAAAAACAAAAAACAAAAAAGGAAAAGGGGACCTGTACCTCTATGTCCCTGCAGGAGCGTTAGCCAATATTTTTAAATCAGATCTAAACTGTACGAGGTACGCCGGCCAAGTGTCCGCTTTAAGCTGTGTTGCTGAGTACAAGAATGACCCACAAGCGTGACACACGCACACGTACACGCACACGCACATGCACACACAAATATACATATACATATACATATACATATACATATACATATACATATACATATACATATACATATACATATACATATACATATACATATACATATACATATACATACACACACACACACACACACACACACACGCACGCACGCACGCACGCACGCACGCACGCACGCACGCACGCACGCACGCACGCACGCGCGCGCGCGCGCGCGCGCGCGCACATGCACATACACATGCACATGCATATGCATATATATCGTCACGGACTATTCGCGACTGTCGAATTCAAGCAGCGGTTTCGCGTTTTTCCGATTTATTTTCCGAGATTTTAAGGTAAAGAAATTCACGATTTCGGGTCAAACGTGCCTACGCGACACTCCCCTGGGATGAGGCAAATTGACTAATGATTTTGGGCGAATTTTGGAGGTTGAAGAAAGATATCAATGAAACCTTCTTTCGCAATAAAGACTTTTATTAATTTCTCAAATTCAAGGTGAAAGGCTTAAGTTCGAGTTCCTGTCCACCGTGAAGTTTACGTTTAAATTGTTTACTCATCAAACCGATCGATCGCTTGGGATCCGCCGATACGCAAATTTAATGCGCCTCAAGGCGCATAGGCAAATGAATGCGTCTTAGATCCTCCGTCTGAGCCTTGATAAAAAACCGAAGATGCGGGTTGGGAATTTCACAGTCTGGAGCTTTCGATCGCAAATTTAATGCGCCTCGAGATCGCTCAGGGTGTCTTAAAATTCTTAATCTCTCGGATTCTTCAGAACATCGATACGCAAATTTAATGCGCCTCAGAACGTTCACGAGAATCGTAAGCTTCGGGGTCCCTACGATATTTCCAAACTATCGATACGCAAATTTAATGTGCCTCAAATGTTTTAGGAATATCGTGAAGTCTATTACTGGATAGAGAAAAACTCGGTTAAGAATATTTACAGAAATGATCGAATCTTACTGGTTAAAACTTGGCGCAGGGAGATCGAGACTATCGCGAGCGTGACTGCCCGTCTAACCGTAATGAAAATTTGAATGCCCCAAAGCACTGATATATTATTGTCTAAATTCTACCCCTCTTTAGCCTAAAAATGTTTGTTCATCTGAGGGTTCTAAAGTCCTAGGTGTCGACAATGAATAGATGCCTTTGAAGACTCTAGGGGCCTCTTGTCGTCTTCTGGTGTTAAGGTCCAATATTATAGGTGTAGACTTTTGGGCGCTTGGTTCCCCTAATTTTCTGTTTACTGGGATTCCTAAAGATCCTTGAGTTTTTACCTTTGACTATTGCTGACCTAACATTTGCATGCAGGTGTTAGATTTTGCTCTGGTTTGTTTCTCGATTTCCCTTTTCCATAAGCGTAGGGCCGGTGTACGTAAGAATATATAATTAAGCGGTAAATTCAAATAGGTAAACTTCGGTTTAACGACGGTTGGAATAAAATTTGAGAACATTAATTAGCGGATTATAGGTGTTGTTTCATAATACGCTATCAGTTTGTAGGCTGACAGAGTTATCCATGAGTTTTATGTTAAACATTTCGCTGGTGAGCCTTCTTCTACAATTACATTCCGTGTCCAGTATTTTTGTATTGCGGAAATTGAAGTTGCGGTTGTTACCTATACTATGAGTGACTATGACTGTCAACTCATTATTGTTTTTGTTAGTAATGGTTTTTTTATGTTCTTTTACTCTCGATTCCAACATTATACCTGATTAGCCTATGTATGTGCCGCCACAATGTAGACAATTGATTTAGTAAATAACATTACAATTTTTATACGGGCTTAACACATCTTTATCAGTTTTTATGGTGGAACTTTATGTACTGAATGATTTGAAGGCCAACCAAAATTCGAATAATCTCAGACAGCTCTGTAGCTTGTCCGTTAGTGTTGGTATGGATGGTAGTATGACAAACTGTTTAGGTTTATTATTGTTTAATATTACGCTGTTACTCTTATCAATATTGACGTTATGTAGTGGGCTGTAGTATTTAGTGTAATGTTGTGAAGTTCTGTTCCAAATTATGAAGAAGGTAGGGAATTTTGGAAAGTCGTTTGCAATTAGAATGTTTCTAACAAGGTTTAGATTACAAAGGTGATGATTTTGATTAGCCAGAAGAACTGCTCTGTGTATTGAGTTATAAATTATACTCTTTTTCTAACTATTGTGGTGCATCGAATTATAGCTCACGCATCTAACTAAATTAGTCAGTTTTTGATACCAGTCGGTTGATATTGTTTGTTCGAATATTCTGTTTAGTATATAAAAAACTTATGGAATTATTGTATTCGATTTCCATTGTAAAATATAATCTTTCATGTACATTTTTAAATGCATCCCAAGTTACCTGACAATGATCTGGGTGGAAGGTTTATAATGATATCATCTACATATCTGGAATAAACACAAAGAGGATAATCAAGAAACTGACGCAGGACACAGTTTTCGAGATCGATTAAGATCGTTTCTGCTAACAGAGGGGAGATCGAGGAACCCATCGAGCTTCCGAATTTCTATTTGTAAATAACATGATCAAACTTAAAGACTGTCGAATTTAACAAGAGTCGTTCGGCCGTCAAAAACTCATTTTTTGGTATTTTTGTATTGTGGTCTTGCCATCTTGACTTAATATTGTTTGTGACTAATGGTGCCGGCATATTCATAAACAGAGATACGTTATCAAAGATACTAGTCAATGGTCCTTAGAGAACCCGATTTATTCCAATTCTTTTTTTTAAACAAAATTATTTCTTATGAAAGAAAGTGGAAAAGAAGTAGAAGACTTAATTATATCGTGTATGTATCTTGAAAATTTGTAAAAAGAGGTATTGGTACTAGAAACTATTAATCTTAATGGAACATCTTTTTTTATGTATTTTTGGTAACGTGTACACTCTTGGAAGTTCTGACTCCATAGATTTTATAGTGGTGTAAATATAATTGCTTACATAGTCATGTTGTTTGTATCTCTTAAGAATAATTCCTAAATAATTCCCGAGATTAAAGGCTGGGCTCCTGGGTAAAATGGAAAATGTATTAGTGTCAGACACCATGTTTTTCAGTTTTTCGCATGTCCTGCACTTTCAATAATATTTTTAATTATCCATAATGACCGTGATGTTATCTTTGTCAGCTCTCATAATAATTGTATCGTCCTTCTTCTCTAATGCGAATCGTTTCCAAGCGCTGAGTTTTCTAAGTAATCGTCTGTGCTGTACCACTAACATGTTTCTGTTTACTATTGTTAAACTACCTAATAAAATTCATGATGTGTGTGCTATAGGCCTCCCTTGTTCCTAACTTATTCAAGAATGAGATAAATCTTGGATTCTAGTTCTTTTATATAATTTTGAGTGGAATATTCTTAACGTTCCCGTTGTTAAGAAAACTGAACTTATTACCCAGTCTCAAGATATTACTTATGACGTTTTAGATACCATTATTTGGGGAGATTCAATAATCATTTATTTTTTTTTTTAAATTCATTTTTCGGCACCGACTGCTAAGGTCATTTGGCCTAGGACCTATTATTTAAGGTGGGTCCCGAACCACCAGAGCTACGGTATACATATCACATAGAAAAACCAGAGGTGATGGGCGGGATTCGAACCCGGGTTTGCCGCGTGGCAGTCTGAGCCTCTATCCGCTACACCACCGTAGCCCCATTTTTATTTTTAATATCCGTGATGTTAGCATCAGATAAAATCATTCGAAGTTCGCCTATTTGAATTTACCGCTTAATTATACATATTATCATAAACCATAATGAATGTCTAGATCGCTTTTGTACTCAGTAACACAGCTTTAACCTTGCAATTGGCCGGCGTACTTCGTAAAGTTTAGATCTAGTCTAAAAATATTGCTCTAATGGTCTTGCCGGGACATCCCAGTACAGGTCCCCTCTTCCTTATTTGTTTTCGTTTTTATAGATTGTTTTTATAAAAAAAAACAGTATAGTTCCCCCGTTTTTATTATTTTTATTATTTCGTACACGTTTGACAACACGTTACAGTGCCTCAGCAGTAGGTAAGTAATTTTGGAAGTTGCCCGATGCTCCTTATTATTGCTTAATTTACTATTTCGATCTGAGACTATTCTAATTTCAGTCATTAACAGATCTTCCCCACAAAACCAACAGATAACTGTACATACCAATATTAGATTTACTTGTATATTCCATTCGTTCCTAAGGTATGTTACATATGTTTTTGTTTATAACATCTTTGTACATGATATTAATTTAACTGTTGCCTATTGTAATTGGTTCTTCAGCTTCAAATGGAACGCGAAAAAGTGTTCGAAACGTTGCTTTTAAATAAATATTTATTTAAAATAAAAGTGCTCTTTATCCGAATACAACGCTCTTTCATCTAATAATCAATGAGTTTCACATATTCATGATATTTTTAATATACCGCTTAACCAGGCATATTATTTTTGCTGTTCATAATACGTACATTTATTCAATTAACTATAATTCATCAAGAGCGCCTAAATCTAACTGTGTCACAGAACAATCATCGCACTCAGCTGGTGCATGTTTAAGAACAATGAGGAATTCGCTCATTACAATTTTGCATGATTTTGTTATGATTATTTAAGTCTCAAATACCTTGAGTTCGCAACGCCTTGCACACGATTTCCACAAAAGACAAGTAAGTCGATTCATCTAGTGTTCAGTTTCGATTTATTTCGTTAATCACACTCAAGTTATTTATTTAGGTGGGAGACAATCCTCCCCCCTCCTTCCTTCCACCAATAAAAATATCTTTTAACTATTATAACTAATTTTGTAATCATCCTTATAGAGTCAATATCTTAATTATATAATAAGTCAATTCTTCTTCTTGAATTTTAAATAAACACTGACGCCTCTAATTGCTCGTTTCTTTGTCTCAGAAAGATCACGCAAACGTGAATGAAACGTTGCTCTGTGAAAAATGAAAAGGCTTTCATACGGAATAAACCTTTTTGAATGTATAATATTACATCAAAGAGCGAGAATTCTTTCCGTCAATTTAAACTAAAAATGTGTTCTTTGATTCTAGTATTTAACTCACGTTTTAAAAAGCACCAATGAATAAAGTGCAGTGTGCGGTAGAATTCCGATCAAGGCGGAGGAAATAGAATATTGTATGAGATCTTTCATTACCAGCTCAATCATCAACTCAAGAATGTCTATAATACCGCCTCTTCATTAACGAGTAACGATGCGTCAACGAGTGTTAAATGGACCTCAATTAAAACTAATATCAGGTGTACCGGTATGAAGTGGGGGTTTTTTTGTGAAAATATAACACCAATTTTGAATGGGAAAGTAAAAAAATTGTATTCAAAGTATAGACCATTGCTTTCTACACATTTTGACCACCTTTCTGGCAAATGTTTGTCTTTTGAAGCAAACCAATCGGACACCCGATTTTCGACTTCTTCGTAAAAACCGAAGTGCTGCAGAGCCAATGCGTGTCCCATCGATGAAAACAAATGCTAGTCGGAAGAGGCCAAGTCTGGTGAATACGGCGGATGGGGTAGCAGCTCCCAGCCAAGTGCTTTGATTGTATCCTGAACCGGTTTTGCTATGTTTGAAGGTGCATTGTCGTGTAACAAAATTACTTTACCGTGTCTTCTGGCTCATTCGGGTCGTTTTTCGATCAATGCATGGTTCAAATTGATCATTTGTTGTGTGTAGTGATTAGTATTAACAGTTTCACGAGGTTTTAGAATCTCACGATACATCACACCTTTCTAATCTCAGTAAACACAGAGCATTGCCTTCTTGCTGAATCGATCTGGTTCTGCAGTCGATGTTGATGGTTGTCTCGGATTAAGCCATGATTTTTTCCGTTTAAGATTCTTAAAATAAATCCATTCTTCACCGCCAGTAACAATTCGATGCAAAACTGATTTTCTTTCGTGTCTTTGAAGCAAAATTTTACAAGTGTTTTTTCGGTTTTCCATCTGTCTTTCATTCGATTCATGTGGCACTCATTTTCCAAACTTTTGGACCTTTCTCATAGCTTTTAAATGGTCGGAAATTCTTTGTTGTGCAACATTTAACATTGTTGCCACTTGCTTTTGACTCAAAGTATCATTTTTATCCAATATTGCTTGCAATTCGGCGTCTTCGAACTTTTTTGGTGCTCTTCCACGTCCTTCGTTTCTCACATGAAAATCATTATCTCTGAACCGTTGAAATCATCTTTTGCATGTTGCTTCTGATAGAGCATGATCATCATATGCCTCGACAAGCATTTGATACGACTCTCCAGCACTTTTCTTCAAATAAAAATAAAAAATTAATGCTTTCCGCAAATCATCGTTTTCTAGTAAAAAATTCGACATTTTTAACACGATGAAAAAATATGTTGTTGTTTGTTCAATGACTTGATGTATATTAAATATGTTTGACAGATGTCATACCAACCAAACAAAAAAGAAGTTAAGGCTCGTTCACAACAAATGTTCCCTATCGACACATTTGTATCTTAACGCTCGCTTCATACCGGTACACCTGATATATCATATTGTAAACAATTGATACTGCTAGAAAGAGCGTGATGAATCATGTAACATGGCTTCTGAAATATCCAAATAAAGCATACCGTAATAATATCGGATTGTATTTAAGTAGCAATCTATCGCCGATAACAGTCAAACAGTCAAGTGAACACTGCGTCTCCACGCTGCTTGACGTCACAGAGTACTGCTGTGTGATCGAGGTCCGTTCTGAGAAACCGGCGGCAAAGGCATAACTCTTACATTATAAACATTTTAGCGCCAATAAGAACGGTCATCAAGAATTTAACAAGCCATGTTTTGATAATCTGTTTGGTTTGCAAGTGGAACTTGTGGTTTAAAAATGATTTAAAAGCACTTGCGTCTGAGAACTTTCGAAAATTGATTTAGTGTTGGCGAGCGTTGTTTCTGTACGTATAGCGTTCATACAAATTAGGTGATTGAGGCATGTGCCGTTAGTTATGAATGTGATCTAAATGTAAATCAAACATCTGAAAAATTATTACATCTCCTATTTGGAGTTGTATCCATTTCAATTATAACAATGTCACATGAATATGAAAAAAATATAAGTTAGGTCACTTTCATCATTATTGCCACATATGTTCATGGCTAATATGAGATTCTGGATTAGATTATCATTGTTCTATATCTGTAAATACTATGCTTCAGTATTTACTAAGGAATGTTCGGGATTATCATTGTAATACTGTTCATATGAAGTGCACGAATTTGTAAATCAAGTTATTTGATAGAGTTGGTTTCATATATATAATATTCATACTTGGTTGGAATACATTGTTCTACTATTAAAGTACGACTGTTATCTACTGATTTCATGACACTACTATTGATCAGTCCTTTCTAGTAACATAAATTTCAACACAATATTTAGGGATATAGCAAGTGAAGACGTAGCCATCCTAGATAATTAATCTTGTGGAACCGTAGCAAACGTTACTATAAAATCATGACAAATACCTGCGAATTTTACTACGCAAAATGAACGTAACACATAATAAGTAAATTATTTGATGAACACGCTGAAGAATTCTTTTTTCCCGGCGTCTATCGTTTATCGTCAATTCAGAATTCAAAAAGGACACATTGAGAATTCAAACGTGCGACGCCATACACGATGGTTACAAATATCATAAACTGACGCTGTCCAATTGTCATGCAATAACCTCACACTCACCTCTCTATATAGCAATGAAAATTACGAGGATGATAGTATACGATTCTCACACTGTCGTATTTAAAAAGTTTGACAAAGATTCAAATATAACAAGATAGAAAATTGAATCGGAAGAATATATTAGCTATTATATAGGTATTGAGCACATCGCGTACAAAATTTCTTTCCTATGAAAAGACTATTGGGAAACGATGGACCTGACATTCATTTCTTATGCACCTGATTCATTTCCTTTTTTTTTCTTCCTTAGATATTGTGGGCTTCGATTGCTTTCATCATTCGCCCCTGGTTTTTTTTTCTTTTAAACATTATACAGGCTGTTAAAAAAAAACTGTTCAATATTTACGTGATAGGCAGAAAACACTGTACTGAGTCAAAACAAACCTTAGGAAACAAATTGAAAGGTCAATTCTTTCTGAAATTAATTGTTTTCAGATGTATTCTTTACATTTTTATACATCCTTAGTATTTTTTCCATACAGTCATGAACTCCCTCTAAAATTCTACACCTTTGTCGAATTCTTTTGCAACCATGGTGAATTTCGTTATGTAATTTTTTCAGATCATTTATGGGCGATGCACGCACTTTGCTCTTTAAATATCCTTATGGGGGCGATGTAGAGTGACGATTCTCCGTTGTATCACTCTCCATGGGATATGATGAAAACTGTCGTGCTGTCACTAGTGAAACACGTTTATTTGATGTGTAGTGCATGTCCTACCGTTGGTTGGTTGTGATTCAGCAGGAAGCAGTGATGCAGGTTAACGTTAGTCTATCCTTGCGTAAAGCAGCGTTGTGGAATGGAGAAGCGTAGTAAATTCTCAGTATTTCGGTATAGATGCCTTGTGTATGTTGAACATCGTGACGGGTGTGTCTTGGTTATTGTTCCTGATACGAGGTGTAGAGCACCATGAGGATTATTTGAATGGGATTGTTGTTGCAGAGCTGTTGTTGAACCTATTGATATACAATAGCCTAGTTAATATTGTAGTATCACGGTCAGGGAACGTATCCCCGAAGAGTGTCATTAGACTAGCCGTCTGGGCCGTAAGCTCTTGTGTGCTGTTGGTTCAATCGGAACAGATTAACTAGGACTTCACAGTGTTATTTATCGCTTGGTCCTTAACTTCTTCTGAAAAGCGTACTATGCGCCATAGTAACTCTGCTCATTATTCTGTCGCCATCTGCACGTAATTGGTGCGCAATTATCGCTTGGCGCATGCACGTTTTGTGGTAATCGGTGTCAAGCTGCCACAGTCCCGATAAGAAGGCCAAAGGATTTGAATCCAGGATATCGAGAAGGACACTTTTTCAAATAATATATTAATGCTATTTACAAAAATTATTTTCACATTTATTTCTTGCAATAAAATCTGAATTTAAGTTATATTTGCATCCAATGAGTGATTTTTTCTTCAGCATAATAATCTTATTTTATGTACAAAATTGCATTTAGTAATATTAATTCCTGTATGACCTCATAAATATACACAGTTTGCGTAGATTAATTTCCTTAATTATTACTTAAGAGGGGAAGTACATACAGAAACTTAAAAAATATGTAACCTTTAGGAATGTTCTTAGAGACGATGGACTAGTATTACATTTTTTTCAAGTTTGGTATTCGGTTGTACATATTTTAAACTAATAAAATATATTTTTTTTATTGCATGATAAAATTATATGGTCGACATATCATCACGTCTTTCTGACGAGTCCGCGCCCAGATTACAAATTGGCGTGAGTTTTCCACTGTGTTGCATATGTCTAAATAAAATCGTTTTAAAAAACGTTTATTACTAATATCCTTAGTTTTTATATGAACCTAAAAAAAAAACAAAAAAACGTTGAAAATTGAAAAAGTTATACACCTTTGAACAGAAAAGTTCGTAGTTCAACGTCATTTCTTCACTTTTTTTTAGTATTTTTTCAAAACAAATAGGTTTACATAGAAGGTAATAATGTTATGCAGTTATGGTTAAAGTTTCATTGAAATCCGTTGAATAGTGTATGATATTTATATTATACCTACTAATCATCGATTCCAGGACCATATAATAGTCCTTCAGCTTGCCCGTAAAACTCTCTGTGTAATTTACGAGCCTCCTTAGTGGATAAAGTGCTGCGTCGTCTTTGTCGAACCAAGCGGTACTCGTTGACCTTATCAGCGTGCTTCTTACACTGACTTCTAATAATTATTTTCAACCCCTGCATACTGTTGTGCGCGAGAATTTTAACGCCATTTGGTCGTTTGGAAAAGATAATGCGTTGGAACAGTGCAGTCTTAGAGATGGACGGTCGCGCCGACCGTCGCGCAGTAATATACACAAAGGGCATAGAAATTTCGAGTGCCCTATAGCCTCGAATGTATGAGCGTGTGTGCGTGTGCTGTGTGCCGAAAATGCACTGTCTAGTCTGGTAGAGACAGTCGATGAGGACAGTCGGGTAAAGATAGTCAGGAAAGTCGGATGCGAATAGTTAAGAAGTATGATGTAAAGAAGTTTGTTAAGAAGTGCGATGACTAGACGGAGCTTGAATCCAATTCTCGCCGATTAGTAATAGTGTTTGTATATATTTTATTCCTATCAATAAACTATATATAATTAAAAATAACTAATCTAATAACTAAAATAAACTAATCTAATTAAAAACAGTTGAAATAGCATTGTATGTATTTGCTGGACTGTCCAATGAAAGATATACCTCCATCTTACAAAGTATTGTAGTATAATGTCTATTTGCTTAATCCCGGACGAGCTCCCCCAAAAATTGTGGTATAAATATGGGTTTATTGTTATATATATATATTTGAAGTATTTTGGAGCTAAGCGCTAGGCTGTAGGATTCAAACTTTCATTCGCATTGTACGTGCGGCCGCCTAACATCTCTGGAGCAATTAATTCTTGGATGAATCTTCATAAATTGGAAGAATATGTTTCTGCACTGTTAAATAAAGTGGTGAAGGGGGTTCAAACATATCCACATTTCCTGCAATAGCTCTACATTTCTGTCACTTGCACCAGCTATCTTCACCGTTCGGGTAATGTTCATGCTGTGGAATTTTGTTCGTAGAGCACAAATGGCAATAATTGGCTATAATATTGTGCTTCATGGCTTCAACACTCTCCACGTTTCTTCGAACAGCTAAGCTATAGTAAGTGATCCGTTTTTGTATGAAAGTATCCGTCAATCTGCCCTTTTCACTGAACTTATGCGCTTTCTTTATATTTCAAAAACGAGTGCTCATTCTCGTCTTGACGTGGCCGATACACTCGCTTTTTATTTGTGGCAATTCTGAACCATTCTTTCGTCTTATCTTTAAGTACTATAAAACAGGTGATGTAATAATGATGCAATAATAAAATCTGCTGCGCGTTCTACGGCCCCAACGGCACTTGATTAATGCGTTACTCTCGGCGGCCGTAGCTTCTTCAAATTTTTCGAAATTCATTTTGAATCTTTGGGGCTATATTTTTGGATAGTTGTATTAACATATTATGAAAAAAATGCTTTTTTGAACCATTTATACGCATTTCTTTGCTTAAGGGAATTTCTATCTAAATACCTTTGCTTACTTCAATGTAAAACTAACATTGCCCATTTGGCCTACCCTACACCTAAAAATTTGTAATATATTAATTTTATTTGTGACACTTTCCTAAATCTTATCGGTGCAATTTCTATTCTCTTTTACAAGCAGTATTTGGATTCTTTGGCATTGTACTGATAATTTCATGACGTGACACACGTATTCACGTTTGGGGATCTTTATGAAGATCTTATTCGGTTTAGTTTAATAATAATTTTAATAAAATAATAACAGTTTTAAACAACGATATTAATAATTACTCGTTAGCCTCGTGAGATACGATTGACAAACTCTTGGTACATAAACCGGCACCGCTCCGATAAATTCGTATTTTGTTTGTTAATCGTTGATTGTCCACTGTATTGGTTGTCATGTGCAATTGAATTGAATTTTGCAATAGAATCAATGCTTTTCTTTAATGCGCAAATCAAAAAAGAAAGAACAATAAAGTAATGATGAATCACTGTTATCTAACAAATATTGTGATCAATTTTTAAATTTAAATAACTTGTGCTAGGTACTATGATCCAACTATTCTATGTTTGTATTTATAATATCATTTATTTTTCTTTGCATGTTCGTATAGTAATTTTATTTTTAATGTTCGTGGTGAACACGTACAACATTTTTCTCCTTCTAAGACCTCTAAAATCTCGAATACAAGCCGAGTGTGCTCATTTTGAATAATAATAAGTTGTCGCGGATTATTGTAATACACTAGTAACCATAACATTCAAACATGAACAAATAAAAAACATTCATATAAGCGTTTTTCACGTTTTTTTTATGTTCCTTATTTACTCCTGAGTTGTATCGCACATACTATGAAATACCCGTATATGTAATTTTACTTTCTCCGCACGGACATTTAATTTTTTATTTTTTTACTTATGTAGACTCACTTGGTCAAAGTCTCGAGAGAAGAGGTGTATATGGTGCCACCCACGTCGATGTGAACCGGTGCCGTGTATCTCGATGCTGCAGCTACGCAGGGTATACCAGTCATTTTCTGGTTGTACGCAGGCGCGGCTGGCGTTGGCGGCGTCGGTGACGATGAATTCGACATTGTGGGCGACGTAGCCGGGGAACTGCTCGGCGACAGTAACCTGGGGCACATAGTCAGGACCTGGTAATCGTGTTTGTTATGTATTTACATACAAATACACACACACGCGTGCGCGCGTTTATTGAACATATTTTATAAAATTGAAATGTTTATTAAAATTAAATTGAAATTAAAATTAATATTAAAAATCCTCTATATTGATTTAGGCACACACCTATGCATTATAATCAATTAGGCCATACATAAAAGAAACGTTATACGCTTTATTTCTAATCCCTGCAATGTGCTTGAATTTGTTCCGCTTCGTATTTCACAATCAGTCCCTTAAAAGCATAAAAATATTTATCATTATAGAAGTTTTTTAATAAATAGCGTTAACTTTTAGCAATATAGATATTATGTTTTAACATTATTCATTTTGTGGTTAATAAATTGTCTTTTATTGTTTCATTCTTTACAGAAGACCAATGAGATGTAAACGCGAGTAAACGTTGCATGTAGAATTACCATGTGTAGGTATGGCTGTAATAAAAATGAGTAAATTGTTTATAATCGGTTGACACATTGCTCTTATCGTTCGATTCTCGTTCATCTTCTTGTGAGCAGTATTGCACGCGGGTATTGTTAATTACCGGCATGAAAAATTATATTATTAATTGTGCAAAAGTGCATGCTTTCTAATTTAGTTGATCATATCGTTGACACATCACTTATTCATGTTACTAACTCTTATTTTTGTTGAATACATTATCGAAGTTATAAACATTTCACGCGTTACGATAAATTTCAGTACAAATAGACTATTGCATTTGTTAAGCTATACCTCGGATCACGTGACTCGGGGACTAAAGAAATGTTTAAAAAATTTGACAAAAAAACTGCAAATTATTTTGGCATCAGCTTTCCCTGTCCCGCTCCAGCTGTCATGGGTTGTCTTTTAAAAATAGAAATATAATCTGTTGTATCAATAAGTGCTATTGGCCGCATGCGAGGAAAAGTTCAGAGCGGCACATGCGCAAAAGATGTCTTGTGCTGGGCTTATCCCCACTTTGGACGCTCGTTGAGTCCTCACATTTAGTTTGTTAATGTCATACGTTACAAGGAAGTCGAATCTTCGTGGTTACAGGACATCTCTCAAAGGTTCACGATTTATCATTTCCGCGTACCACGATTATGTCTACGGCGTCAGTGCTTTGAAGCTCGTTCCTCATTTCGCACTATCTCATTCGATTTTCAGACTTTTCATCTAGTGCCTTTATTACGCAGCCGGATTAGTGTTTGTGACCGCTTCAGCGAATAATACGCTTAGACGGATAATACGTTCGAGCAGATGTGCGTCTTTTCGTTCGACCGATTGTACACAATTACTACCGAAATTTTCTTGGTTTGCGGGTAATAATACGTGAAGAAGGAGCACTCAGTACTACAGTAAAATATTCACAAGTGTCACCAAAAAGCATTTAATAAGTGATATCCCTGTGGCTCTTACGCCTATGCTACCTAAATCTGATCCAGTCAAGCGCGCGATACGGCACGCAATGCGGTACTCGGCATGACTCCTTCAAAAAGTTCATGGTTTTACGGTACCAAACACGAAAATATAACTTGTTTGTAGATAAAATTCTTATTAACGTACTGGTAAGGTTTTGCTGATAAAAATAAGACCATACACGATATAATTATGGCCATATTTATTTATTTCACATTTATTTTACAACTCAGTTTCCTTTATTATCGTCTCAGATATATTAAAAAACTGATTATTGGTCATATTCGAAATAATAATAATAACAAAATATTTTAAAAATATTACTAATACACTATTATATTAAGGGCGATGCGATCTTATGCTTTTGCGTTATTAGTGGAGTGACTTCTTTCTTAACGTCAAGCAAATTGTACCTTCCTACTCGCAAGTATCATTCAAATCGCAAGTATCATTCTCCTCGTAAGTCTCACTCAAAACGTTATTCTCTCCTCGTAACATAAACCATAGCCCTTAAACCATGTCTCCTAGTTCCTAAGTGCCATACGGATTGAGCCTTTCTCGTCGTTATTATAGCAGTGCGGCTTATGCATTCAGTGGAAATTGTGGTTGTAAATACTTTGTGTTCGGTCTCATTTTGATCGGCAAAATCTCATCAATACGTTAAAAAAATTTAAAGGCAAAAGAAAAAAGAATTGAAAAACTTTGTGAGAATAATTTTTTGGATGTATTTTCTTATTGGAGCGGGATAAAACAAATGTGAATCACAGGCTAAAGAAGATGCGTGTATTCTCACATAGGCACTTGAAAATGGAATCTGACTGTAGCCGTATGAGGCAACGAGGATCAATTGGTCCAGATTTATAGACTCTATGATCGACACGCGCGCGATTTAAATATCCTGTCAGAACACCAATTTATTTTACATTGCACATACACACATACATAATAACTTAACAAAAGTTTCTTCTTAAAGAACATTTTATCAATTTTAAAAGTTTATGCATACTTTTCCCGGCTTCTTGGACTAGAAATAAGTTATATAAGGTTCTATAATGTTATTTTTACATGTTTTTACAAATAATACAATTAAATATGTCAATGTGTCTTATAGTAACCATAATTACACATTTCTGCGCAGTTTGTAAATATCGCACGTGTCGATCATAGAGTCTATAAATCTGGACTAATTGGTTTTTGTCGCCAGATACCGGCAAGGTGATGATCCAAGTTCTCCTTGCTCTTTTTGCAGGGTCAGAGAACAAATTATTGATTCCTTGCGTCCATGGTACGAAACATTTAAGTCAATTTTACGGTGTTGCAAGCAGAGAAAATAGCAGTTAACTGTGATTGGTTCTACTTTTTTGGGAGAGCTTACATGGACTAACTGTTTGAGTTGTATTATAATACACTGTTAGTATCAGTTAAAAAAACCGACGAGAGGAATGCGGATTTAATGGGCTGCACGAAAAGCGCACATCTCTGCTTACACGTATTTTCGAGACAAACACCTTATTCGTTGAGCGGTTACGTACATTTCAACCGTGCAACAAAGGCAGTGAGTGAGATGGCGCAAAGTGAGCAAACGCACCTCAAGGCATTGATGTAACATGGAGAGAATCGTGATGCGCAGAAACAGTAAATCGTGTGATTCGGTTGATACTCGTAAGCACAAACATCCTATTCCTTTGCAAGTTGTGACGTCAACAGCTTAAATGTCGCGAGGTGGGGTCTAAGGTGGGAACAGGCATGCTCAGTAAGAGACTTTCTGTACCATTATGCCATTGGGTAGGTCTTCTTAGTTGATTTCAACGGTACATTACAACTAAACACAAAAATTTTTCCTACTAATAAACTAATTACTACTACTAATTCAACGTGCGCTACTGATGTCTGACAAAAATGCAAATAAAATGCAAAAAACCGAAAGGAACATAGAGATACAGTCAATAAACTGAAAAGTATTGTTATAGTTACAGTTATATAAAATTAAATATTAATAAATCCGCATAACATATCATTAATGTGCATAACACGATTTTTAATGAAACTTCAAGGTATTAGTATGAGATAAATTATAAAAATAACTTCCAACGTATAGTTTCAACTATGTTTAATCAAATTCTCAAATTTGGAAAATTATACCATGATGCGATCGTGTCGCCTATGTGAGTAATCGGGGGCATAAAAGGCAAGCTCAGGTGGAATGAATTGAATTCCCTTTTGTTGCCCGTAATATCGCAACCGACATCTTTCGAAGAGTCGATCATAGATAGAACAGCGTGTAAATACATACCTCATTTTAATCTGAGCGCTTGGAAACATATTGCGCTGCGCCGTCGGCTCAGCCTTTGTCTCCTTCCCATCGGCTTCACATTTCCGTCTGCAATTCAGAATCATAAATTTCAGTCATTTTTGTTTGACGGACAATAATTCTATTTCTTGTTGTTACAGATTATATTTTTCATTTTCTTGCGTACACATGTGCACGCGAATGTACGACACGATACACAAAAAATCAATGATTTAATTCTTTCGATCAATTATTGTCATGAAATCGTTATAGGTAATAACTCTGATGCTATAGATTATTGTTAGTTGTTATTATATATTATATATACAAAGTAATTAATTGGTTATTATTAATAATAACTGAGTTAAATTTTCTAGTGAATTATTTCTGAAAAGTTGACCGGTAATAGTTAATAATTTTCAACTATTTTTGAAAAAAGAGAATAATTTCTGTAATTCTTTATTTATTCTGTTTCGTGTCACATGGTAGATTGTAATGTGAATATTCTTCCAAAACAGTGTAATATATAATTAGTTCTATTTCTAGTTTCTTTCCTGATTCACTTTCTTTCTGACTTTTTCTTTGTAAACAGCTGATGATGACCCCACATTATTCACATTTACCAATAATAGCTGTAAATTATTAATAATTACTGGTCAATATGACAAGTTTCAACAAACTATTTACTTTGAATCCCACATATATATAAAATTAGTTGTTATTAAAAAATATATATTTTCATTAAAAAGCATTTACCGATTATTTAAGGAAGGGAATCTTTTTCTATTAATTTCAATGTCAGAGATTAGTATTAAGAATTATATTTAACCAAGTAAATCTTTTGAGTGTATCGAAGACGTCAAATAGAGAAATATATTGAACCTATACGTGGTTTTTTATAGACGTTTGAAGTTCAAAGAAAAATTTCGCCGACTCAACGCTAAGCGCACGACATGGATTTTTAAGAAAAATGGCGATTTTTGAGTGTGGAATAAAGTTTTCGCATTTTACACTACTCAGATGTCACAATTTATTTCTAAGTATAATCATGAACATAACATGATTGGCGAACAATATACAATACATCAACAAAAAGATCGAACAAAAACTGGCAAGTGAGCGACACCATCACGGACAGTGCGCTTGTAGTACGATATTGAATTACCATCCAGAGGAGCAAAAATGTTAAAGAGGGTTTTGCTGAGACGTTTACTGTTTCGTTTTAGAAGTCAGTCGGAAGCGTTTAACTGACTTGTTTATATAAGAACGCGGCACGCGTTCGGTCGTTAAAACAAAATCTAGTAGACCCAGCGTGTATCGCTCGATTCTAAGGAGCCTGTATCTAGAGCTCTGATAACTGCCTGACAATATTCGCAAACGTGACATTCTACATCATCGCTCGGAGGACGTTTGATTGCTAGCAATTATCAAGATGCCGCGCAAAGGTACGTAGAGCGCTCTTGCGAGAATAAGAGCGTCGAATTACACAATACTTAGCGGATAAAAGCTTCAAACAGTGTTAATGCACTTCATTTACGTTTATGTGTGTGTTGTGTATGTGTGTTTGGGCACACGCATATGTGTGTAAATGGCGTAAAAAACGCAATGTTATGTATAGTTGGAATCGTCTAAGAAAACACTTAAGAGGATTGCAAGTCTAATTGGTCGGACGAAAAGCATACGCCTCTTCAATGCAAGCGTATTATTCTCCGAGCGGTCATGCACAATAATTCGATTACGCGACAAAGGCGATGGATAAGAAATGTCAAGATCGAATAAGGTAGCGCGAAGTAAGCGACGAGTCTCGAAGCATTCACCTAGTTATAGATTTCGAAATATTACTAACGACTGCATTTTAAATAACGCGTATTATTTGTTTCGTGTAATTTTTTTACGCAGAGGAGAATTGAGTATATATTATAGAATCCATCAACATGTTAAGAAAATAATAAAGAAAAAAGTTGATATGTGAAAAATGTACTTATTTAATATATTTCGAATGAAGTTAATTTTTTATTTGTTGTTGGTGTTAATACTGTAATTGATAATACTGGGTATTATTTTATAATTGGCACACGATCACGGTTTCCATCGCTTAAATTTCGTTTCATATTCATGAAAGGTTACAGAGAAATACATTTTCTGGCATATAAGAATTTTATAATCATTTATATAGTTAAGGAATATAATAAAATAAACATATAATATACAATAAAATATAACATAATTAATAATAAGAAGGTATCTTATCCGTGTTGCAAAATCCGTTCACCCTCGAGATCTTCCAAATGACTTCCTGAAAAAAATGTAATTATCGTTACGTTTTATTTCATAAAAAACAATTCTATATCTTTACCATTTTCTGAAATACGTTTTATGCTTTCTTATCCTAAAAGTCTGAATTGCTTTAATCAGTACTGCTTTCTGACTCGATGTCTCGCATGTGCAAATTTATTGATTCTAGCGCAGACTCAAGTACCTAAAACAAGTAGCCTCAAACCTTTTTCCAATAAATACATGTAGAACTCCTAACTTTCGCGCTCGTAACAGTACAAGACAACACATTAATTTGTGGTCTTAGTGAACAGTTTTGTTCTCACACTTTAATCATTTAAATTTTTTATCTGGTTCATTGGTGTTAAATTTTCAGTCGACAGATTCACATTTTTGTGTGAGATAATCAATAAATAAATGGTCGAATAAATGCTGAATTAAAATTTACTTTAACCTTTTAACTGCGGAATTTAATTTTAAAAATCTCCCACAAAATGCGAAATTGAAATCCAGCAATTACGAGGATACACGTCGAACGCAGAGCAAATGGTCCTATCATAAATTTTACGAAAAACGAGGAAAGATTACATTTTTATTTGATAAGAAATTAACAATTCATTGCTGAATAGCTTACTGTTAATAAAATTGAAATTTGTTGAAAAAAATAACAAATACATAAACAAGAATAATTGAAAAAAGAAAATAATTTTTCATTTTAAAGGAAAATAATTTCAATTGATTGCGATATGATATTTTTCGAAACACGGTACCATACAAAGTGGCACTTTGGAGGCCATACGCCAATACTTTGAGTCCTTACGGATTTTTTGAACAGACGCCAGATTTTTGGAGTCTATTTGATTTCGATGAAATAGCTGGTATACAATTGGGGAAATGTTTTCCGATGAGTCATGTAGGTTTTTCGGATGTAGATAATCCATTAATTTGAGAAATTTGTCTTTGCTGAATTGCATATTTTTTAACAATTTCCTAAACACGTTCGAGTAAAAAGTTCGGCTGACTTAATTTTCTCTTATTTTTTTAATATAATTGTGGGAATATTTTGATTTGAATGATGGTGATATTTGGGTTCAAGCATTTTTTCGCCAGCGACTTGTGTTGATAAGTAAAGACGCTGTATTAATATTACTATGATACAGTCTTTACAGTCTTATTCTATACGCTAGCTATTTACTCTCGCTCTGTGAATCTAACCCTTTATTCTGTTCTTTGATTCTGACACTAACTCTTCTCTCTATACTCTGCTCTGTAACTTTGCTCCGCTCTCTACGCCTCTCTACCCTCTTCTGCTCTACTCTTATCTACATTACGATCTTCTTCCCTAGTTCCTCTGCATGCACCCCCTCTCATTTATACACGTTCCCACACCTACCGGCTACGTGTAATTCTCAAAACCATGCGTCACCTAAAATTAAGCCACGCACTCTCTTTTAATTGCTCTTTTTTCATCGCCTTATAGTCCAAACACTCTTCTTTTAGTCGCACGCTCCTATATTCTTTAAAATATTTATTCACTCTCACATCAGACTATTTTCACAGTCCTACATAATATGTATGAGTTCAACCAGATAACGTGCATGAAGTGGAGAAATGTTTTCTTACACTCGTTTATCCTTTTCCTTGCAAGTGTATATCATGCAATTATTCCGTCACTTCTGTTTATATCACCCATTTTCGTACTATAATCAATGATTACTTCGGGTTTCCTTACTATCATACCTTGTTTTTCTTTTTTTATCATACTAGCGTGATGAATTGTACTAATGAGCAATACACTTCTTATATTCCATAACTTCAACAGCATTATCATGTTACTATACCTTGCCATACACTAACCCCTTTTTAGTGAAGTTGTTTTTATATCTAATGGGAAACTAAGTCTGTGCTGCCGCATGGTATTAACAATGTGTGTTTCATAGGTACGTAGTTTCTTTGTGAGCTCTATACTTGTATATTAGTTACTTACATATACTTTATATCCCTGGTGTAATGGGTCGTGAAAGAGTTCAAGAACGATGCAAGTTCCAATTTTATATTGAGGATAATTTTTTCCATAATCTGTATCTTTTTCAGTATATATGCAAAAATTCCAAATACATCCGTACTGACTTTCACATAGTACAAAAAACTTTATTGCAAAACGGCTCCTTTTCGAAAGAATATATTGTTTCCGGGGCAAGCGTTTTTATAACGGTAATAACAAGCACTCATCATCATAAATATTGTATCTTGCATTGAAATATATAAATTTATGCATTTGTGTTGGGTATTTTTTACATTTTCCATTTTACGAATAGTAAGAATGAATTATTCGGGATGAAGAACCAAGGGTTTAGTAGAGCTTTATTAAACAACTTATCAAGATGCAGAGATACAACTGCATTGAACACAAATACAAGTTAAAATCTAAACTGTTATTTAAATTCATAACATACATTCGGTCACGGGCGAACAACGCAATAAAGAGGAAAAATATCTTAACGTGAATCTGGTGATGAAAGTACTAAAAAGATACACAGTAGTGCTTTCTGATGGTCCTACAGGGAGAATGTTGTAATATTAGATCGAACTGAGTGTTTGTATTTGGAGTTTGTGTCAGTGGATGTTGTTACTGCTTGGGGCATTAACGGTGACGTATACCTGAGCGAGTGGTCACCAGATGTTTTATTACTCTGTAGAAAACTCAAGCAAAGGATTAACGGTGAGGTATACCTCTGCGAATGGTCACCAGATGTTTTATTACTCCGTAGAAAACTCAAGCAAAGAGTGACCATGCAAGGACCTGGTCAAAATTATCTTAAAATATTTGGTCAACAAATGCTTGCTCAGGTAAGGTTAATTAACAAACGTGAAAAACGTTTAACAGGACCGTCAGCCCTACCCTATCAGGACCGCCCCACCAAACTGGCATCTTCAATGCCAGTTAAATAGGCAGCGTCCTTCCAATGAAAAAAACTTTTAGTCGAACATTACGCGAATACACACCGACAGGCGATGCCTCAATCTAGAAGTAACTAAGATTCGTATCGAGCAATTCTATCAAACGACACTGTAATACTATTCGATAGGCAATCCCTCAGTCTAGAGGTAGCCATTCATCTCAATCGTAGAAGTTTATTACACTGAATGACTTATTAGTAGTTAACCATGGTATTCATTGTGTAAATATATACATCATTCTTACATCGTGAGTGCTCAATTCTCGAACCCTTGATTCCGGATCCCGTGATACAACCCAACTAGTCGCCGTCCGAAAATCTTGTACGGCGAGGTGATCTGCCCTTGGGAACCCCACCATTACTATGAGCAGCAGTTGCTCACGGGAAAGATCGACCAAAAATCTAAGCTATCCAACGACACTCGTCCAACCATAGATACACGCACCACGGCCTTCTTGCCGGGTTAAGGGTTGATCGTGGATACGAGAGAGAGAGAGAGAAATAGAGACGTTTGTGTTTTTCTCAAGCGTCCACGCACATGACGAACTATTGATTCAACGAGCAGCCAAATCCAGCGTTCAAGGCGTCGACAGATGTAAGTAGGAATTCATTAAACAAGAATTTATTTCGTGGTAGACTTTGAATATGTATTTAAATACCTACCTAACAAGCAAAAATTAAAAATTAGGTAGACAAAAAACTGTATTAAACGAAAAATTGTCAGGCGTACGATCCAAGGAATTTTTAAATTGAAGATAAAATTGACCAAATAAACTTAAAATAAGTTGCTTGCACTTTATAGAACCGTCCGAACCTAAATTTTTAAAAACGAGAGAAGGTAGGTACCCTCCGTCACGTACGCTGAGTTATCGTCTACTGACGAAGAGGGGTCCTCTGTTTTATGGTAGTCATAACTGTGGTTGCTCCAATTGCCTCCAGAGAGGACAGAGAGAACAATATCGCGAAAAAATGAAACGTGAAATTCGAAGACGAATGCATAGAGAAATTCATTCATCTGTACCATGTTTTATTAATTGATGTATCACTTTGTTAAATCGATCATTTCAAAGTAATGTATCTAGTTGTAAATTTATGGAATTGTTTGCCAATTTAATATGAAACATTTCACTAATGTTTCCCTTTTTATAGTTAGATTCTGTATTCATAACTTTTGTGGTATTGAAACTGAACGCATTATCGTTATTTATACAATGTAGGGTAATTACCGTTAGTGAATTATTATGATTATTAATGTTCTTAAATAGTCTATAAATTAATGTTCTTCTATGTGGTTGAATAATAATTAATGTTGTTTTCCAATACATTTTTAAAACTAATTTATTTAAATAAAACAAAACTGAGATAGCATCTTAATCCCTCTAGTGTAAAATTCTTGTGATTTTGATTTAAAAAATTCGGTCAAGATGTTTTTGAGGCACTCTTCATTATTGAAATGTTTCCCAAGAAGAAAATTTTGCAAGTAACGAAACAAATGATAATCGGATAGGGCAATATCTGGAGAATATGCTGGTTGTGGAAGAACTTCCCATCCCAACTGGCGTAGTTTTTCCTCCGTGATTCTTGCAGTATGCGGTCGTGCATTATCGTGATGAAGAATTATGCCCTTCCGATTAATCAGCGCGGGTTCTTTTTCTCTCAAAATTCCTTTCCAATTGTGCACTATACACTTTACTTGTAATGGTTTAGTTGGTTGGTAAGAGTTCATAATGAAGAATTCCTTTAATAATCCACCAAACACACAACATCATCTTTTTTGCATGCAAGTCAAAGAACGTGTGGTCGTCTCTTCACATTAACATAAAGCATCCATTTTTCATCTCCGGCAACAATTTGCTCTAAAAACGGCAATCGGTTTTGACGAAAGAGGAACGAATTGCAGATTGTGACTCTTTGATTGCAGTTGTTTTCGGTTAATTCATGTACCATCCATTTTTAACAAACTTTTGGACCTTACCAAGTGACCGCAGTTGATTGGAAATAGTTTTTTGCGAACAGTTTAAAGCTGTCACAAGCTTTTGTTGCGTTATTCGAGGATTCTAAACGAACACTAAAAAACGGCGCTATTTATTACTAGACCTAATATGTTCCTTCACTCTTGATTCTAACATCATTTTTGTCTGCCCAATATAGGCATTGTTACAGTTATTACATTCTATTTAGTATGCTACATTACAAATTTTAGAAGGTTGTAGGGTATCCTTTCCTGTTTTTATGATGTAATTTAAATTGTTACAAGTTCTGTGTGACAACTTAAAACCATACTGCCTCAGGCACCATTGTACTTTCTTAGTGAGATCAGTTAAGTACGTTGATACGAAAATTGGTTCTTTTTTTTTAATATGGACTGGTTATTATTATTATCTGGGTTGATTTCTAAGCGTGGCTGTTGGAAATTTGTATTATTGTGAAATTTTTGTTGCGTGAAGATGATTAACCCTATTCCATATAATAAGACTCGTTTATGATTGCGGATATTCGTTTATGAATAAGATACTTTTAATTAATCTTATATTTTGATTGTGGTACTATTTGTCTGATAATAGTATCACTCGGTTCACAAATTATAAATGACGCCGTATTTTATGGCTAGTATGATACGAAAAATTAAAATTTAGATATCTAAAGGGACATATGGGTTCTTCATACCAATTTATGGATATGTTCTCTAATGGTGTTCTCGTTAATAATAGGTCCCAGAAGTTAACGTTATTGTTATACTCCGTTTTTATTGTGAACTGCAATTTTTCGTGTTTACTGTCAAACTTATCTAAAACCTCCTTGAAACTATTAGGGTATAATTCAAGCAATATGTTATCAATATACCTATAGTACAGACAGGATGTACTATCTCTTAAAGAGTTAAGAACTGATGTTTCTAAACCAACAAGAACGATTTGAGCAAGTAGTGATGAAATAGGCGAACCCGTCGGACTACCAAATTTTTATTTGTATACGATATTGCTAAATGTGAAAATAGTGGAGTCTAATAAAAATCGCTTTTATTAAAAATTCTGTTTTGGGTATCTGTGTGCTTTTTGCTATCTCAGACCATTTATAGGTTAAACTGTCCATAACTAAACTGTCTGGAATATAAATGAACAACGAAACTACGTCCAGCGAATTTTTTTTTAATTTAAAGCTATGTTTTACAGTTGAATCAGGAAATTCTACTCCATGTTTAATGATATCATGTAAAAACTTTGCAAACATATGTAGGAAGGTGTTAATACTGGAAACTATTTATCGTAGTGTATTTTTTGTATTCAAAAATTGCAAGGACTTTGCCTTGCAGAGCAAGGGGCCTTTATTGGTCCTGCTAATTGATGACACAATTTCTCCGTAAATCAACGCTTGTTCTCCAAGTCGCGGCTTATGTATGTAACTGACCCCCCCCCCCCCCTCCCCCTCCCCCCTCTCAATGTAAAATACATAGCACCTGTATTGATAATGTAAAGGAAACATATCACCGAATAACATTCTTGTAACATTTTATTGAAATTTCGAGTTTTTATAGTGAATGATAATGCTTTATTTTGTTTTACATGACGAGTATACACGTCAACCGTCCCGCAATAGACATTTGGTTCGACGTGTATGCAAGTCAAACGCACTTAACTGGCTAAAAAGCTGGGAAAAGGAATTTGACCGGAGGGCTTGGGTAGCTCTGCGGTAGAGCAGTCGTCCGACGAACTAAAGATACCCGAGTTCGAGTCCCCTGATCCATTTATATATCACCATTTATATAGTGTCGAATTTTTTCCACACCTCTTATTTTCATAATATGACTTAATTCCCCACGTTATATTTCTTATGTAAATTTAATTTAATTCTTAAATATAACAAACCTTAATTATTTCAGCCACACACTAGTGGCCAAAAGTTAAAAAAAAAAACATAAAAATGTTGATCTGTTGAATGAAATTCTAAAATTTCTAAAATTCCGATAAACCAAATAGAGAAATTATATCATCGCAGGGTAAGATCAAGACTACTCGCTAAGACCACAAATTAATGACTTATCTTTTCTGAATAACTCTTTTCAATTTTTTTCCAATGCGAGTAGAATCCTTCCCTATGGTTGTTAGTTATTTCCTTCAAGGCTTTATGTATATAACTTTCTAATTCTTTACTGAATAACGTTAACGTATTTTTCTTCCGCATCTTTCATTTTATCTAAGCCTAAATCGCTTAAATGGGATTTAAGTATCACGTTTATGGTGGCGGTTTTAGGAGACCAAGATCCTTTGATTTTAATGATTCTTTTATATAATTTTAAAATAATATAATGTAAACCTTTCTATAATAATCTATCGCTTTTAAATATTTTGTCCACCAACCAAGGATATTCGGTTTTTCAATTAAGATCTGTCTTGTATTGGTGGTTCCTTTCCATATGTTGTTCATCTTGTAAAGTAATCTGTGCAAGGTAATTATATTCTAGGGGAAATCTATTTTCTTATTTATTGCCGCTAATAATTTAATGCCTGTAGGGACATTTCTCATTTCTAAATAAAATTCAGAAATTTTGTAGCTCATGATTTTTTTTATCCTTGTTGAGAATTGAGAATCATCGGTGTGTCTCGGACATGCCGGGCTCCTTTGTTTTATTCGACTGCTACTTCACTCTGTTTATTTTTGACTGTCATTCTCGCTCCTATATTTATGTATGTCGCTTTCTTTTAATTATACCTCACATTACATAAATACTTGTATATTTACTTCACCCTTCATTAACATCAATCCTTGTCCGAAAGCTGAATTCCTCATCTTCAGAAGGTAAAATTTCTTTCTCGATTTCAATTACTGAGGAAAGTAATTCACCAACATAGTCGGAGCTACGGAGTGTAGCTTGCTTCAATGGATGAAGGAGTTCTTTTTTGGATGATTATTCATCACACTTGCCGAATCACGTTTCACACTTCGCTATAGTTGATCTGTCCTTGTTTATGTTCCATAACGAAAATAATAGCTTTTCTACAACTACTCTCAAGGAAAGCTGCAACGACTCCCGAAAATGCTTTCTACAATTATTCTTTACGACAAATCTATACACAGATCTACTCTGTATTTTGCCCTTCTTATATCAAGTGCAGTTTATGAACCAAGCAGATCAAATATAAAACACTTATAAGAGCTAAGGACAAGCGGGTTTTAATCCTTAAAACTTTCTTGGGATTATCGATTACAATCTGTCATTCTTTATAGCTGTATATACCGATAAGGCTAAAACACCATAAAATTGATAACTATTCAGGTCAGTATGAGAAATGTGTGGAAATTTCGTGTGACGTAAAAGGAGACCATCCTTTGTACCTGAGGAATTTATGCCATGTTGGAAATTGTTACCTATCCTTATTTTCATTCGAATTTACAAACAAAAATTATTTTGGAATGATAAATAGGAAAGTTTCAGTCGCTGTCCGAAATTGCGTATCGAGTGGTCAGTACGATTATGCAACTCGTGTCGTAAACTC
The DNA here is from genome assembly GCA_038496175.1 of Ampulex compressa. Lineage (NCBI taxonomy): Eukaryota > Metazoa > Arthropoda > Insecta > Hymenoptera > Ampulicidae > Ampulex > Ampulex compressa. The sequence continues at coordinate 1,181 of JBCFXI010001623.1, read as the reverse complement.
TTTTATTCTTTCTTCATAGAATAAAATTGTAACTACTGTGGACAACGATTATATAATCATAATCAGCGGTTTTTTTTGCGCATGTGTTTTCCGTAATGTTGTACAAGAGATATCCTTTTCGAAAATCTAACGCAAGCATTTACTACATAATGAATATTTTTCTTAAATACATTTCCATATAAATCATTCGAACACTAACAGATAAAGATTAAATTTGTTACAGTAATCTTTACCTATAATTTTTTAAGACATTAAATTTTCCTAATTTTTGTTAACTTATTGAAAGACATATTGGATCCAAGTTTGTAATTCAAAGTTAGCTAAAATTTATTTAGAGAGTGCGTTAAGGGTTAAGCATGTAGTCTATCTGATTAAATACTTATTGTTTATTAGAGCTATAGAATACATACGCGTTTTTATAGATTTCAATATTTGCGATAAATCATAAAACGTGGTAGATTCCCCCCTAAGAACCAGGATTCTATTTTTTGCAACTTGTGACTTCAAGAGTCTAAACATGGAGAGTGGGAAAGCGTAAAAGTAGAAATAGACGTACTCAGTGAGAGACCCACTTTGCCCCTTTGCCGTCACAAAGTTTTTTTTGCTGATCTCAACAGTACTGTGGATTCGTCTTAAGAAAATCGATAAGTCCTTACAGGTGCAAAGGCAGACTTTTGCAGGGCACGTTTATCTCCCCTTTGATGCTCGCGAATCTTTATATGCATATGAGTTGTTGACCTCTCAAGTTCTAATTGTGTAAAATTTCTATGTTTACAGAAAGTCTATCAAATCTCACAATTTACAGTATTCACGTGCCACGATTTTATGTATGCCTATGTCAATACCGTGAGACTCATCGCTTATTTTATACTATCCCACTTCTTGAGATTTCTTATTTACAGTCTTCTCGCGCGGTTGATTTAGTGTTCGTGAATGCTCAACAAATAATACGCTTGGGCTGAATACGTGCAATGAGAAATGTGTACGTTTCGTCCGTCCAATTCAACCCTCCATTATTTTGTTAATTTTCTTATGTTCGAATAACAGTGTGTATCAATGTAATGTATTTATATATTATATAAAAATGTTGTTGCATTGCTTAATAAGAGAGAAATATAGTTACTTATTTCTGATTTTCTCTTTCTCTCTCTCTCTCTCTCTCTCTCTCTCTCCATATATAT